>CAUYRH010088306.1:0-16714 GCA_963574655.1 Perodicticus potto
GGGGTAATTGTTCTAGGGCTATTAAGGTTGGAGTCTCCCTCTAATAATGAAAATAAATGAGTCGAGGAATATGTAGGAATTCCTAAGAGGGATGGACCCAATTAATATCTCCTAACAGTGTTTGAAAGTCATTAAAAAGAGTTTTTAAAGAATCTCTTCTAATCTGTACTTTTTGTGGAATTATCTTTTGAGCTGTCATTTTATATTCTAGATAACTCCATGGGTCTGATCTTTGAATTTTCTCATTGGAAACATGGAGACCATTTTCTTAAATAACATGCAAGCAAATTGAACTATGTTATTTAAAACACACTCATCTGGATGGGCAAACAAATTATCATCCATTTAATGATAATAAATGCCATCTGGAAATTGTAGTTAATTTTTGTAATGGTTGCTGTACAAACATTTGACACAAGGTGGGGCTGGTTAGCATTCCTTGTGGTAAAACCTGCCATTGGTATCTCCTAGTAGGGGAATTATGATTTAAGACAGAAGACTGTGAAAGCAAACCGATCCAAATCCTTTTTTGTCAATAGGATATCAAAAACACAGTCTTTTAAATCTATTATAACAACATGAAAATTTCTAGGAATTAAAGACAGATTAGGAATACCCAGCTGAAGTGGGCCCATCAGTTGGATGATTTTATTTAGCTTTCTCAAATCTGTTAACAGTCTCCATTTTCCAGATTTTTTCTTTAACACAAAAACAGGTGAATTCCATTCACTGACTGAAACCTTAATATGTTAAATGCTAATTGTTCATTGACTAATTCATGAAGTTCCTGTAATTTGTCTTTGGGAAGGGGCCACTGCTCCACCCAGATGGGAACATCAGATTTCCATGATAAAGGTATGGCAAGGCACTCAGCAGTGGCCCCTATGGAAACTTTTCTGGAAGAACTAGATAACCAAGTCCTGTCCTGTCTTTGCCTGTCCTATTTCAGGTTTTTTAACTGAGGAAGGCTGGGATAGGTCATACCCCATATCAAGCATCATATTTTTAGCAGTTGAAGAAATGGTAGGTATAGTGAGCATGGCTCCCCACTGCTTAAGAATATCTCTTCCCCGTAAAGTAATGGCAATGGGAACAACATATGATTGTATAGTCACTGGCTTGCCATCAGGCCCTTGGCAGTTTAATATATCAGAAGTTTGCTCTATGTTCGACACAGTACTAAGACCAACAAAAGTGGCCTAGATACATTGCTTAGGCCATACTTCAGGCCAGGCAAATGAGGCAATTATAGAAACATCTGCTCCAGTATCCACTAAACCTTCAAGTTTTGTCCCATCCTGAAAAGTAACCTGGCATCTAGGATGAGAATCATTAAGGAAAGCATGCCAGAAAACATGTGTCCCAGTGCTGCCAAAGCCTCCTTCCCTTTGTAAGGCTTTTCCTTTATAATAAGGCAGAAGCAATAATTGAGCGACTCTCTGTCCTACATTTAGATCAATGGGCGAACAGATGCCATAATGAAAATTTCACCATTATAATCAGGATCAATAACTCCTAAATGAACAATTAGCCCTTTTATGGTAGAGCAGCTTCTGCCTATGACTAAGCCAACAGAGTCTTTTTTACTCCTGTTGCCAAGGTATAAGGCACGTCTCGTGTAAACTTTTCTTTTTGAACTTCGAATTTTCTGTGTGTAACCTAGCAGGGCCCTAAAAGTGGAGGCTTTAGACCCAACAGGAGCATAGTGGGCATAGAGAAAGGCATTATGCCGGATGTGGGTATCTTGGGTATCACCTGAGGCAAAGGTAAAGCCTGGGGGACAGACCCTCTGCAGACTTTGTACATGGAGAACCAGAAGTCTAGGGCCTCTGGACAGGCATCATGCATCGCAGGCAACCCCTAATTGCCCAGAAAGGAATGCAGTATGGGATCGTTCACAGGCCTGACAGGACATGAGGAAAGGCAAATGTGAACCTTGGTATAGCAGGGGAAAGTCCATTCACCCTTGGACTCCACACCAAGCTTTGAGGCCAACATTTCCCATTATTTTATCTAGATGTGCAAGTGTGATATAGCTGATGGCAGGGTGAGTGAGGAAAAGGGCCCCTGGTTTTCTGTGTCTGAGGATAGTGCCAGGGTGAGCTGCAAGGAAAAGGCAGTTCCCACTCTTAGGCATGGGTCCCCATGCCTCCTTGTACATGTGTGGTCTTGTGTCTGGACATGCACATGCCCACAGGCAGAGGTGGTGAAAGAGGGGCATGGTTCAGAGGCCCATGCTAGTGGTGGGCCCTGTGAGGGGGTCCTCTGAGGAGAAGGATCCCAGGCTCAGAGAGCATGGCATTCTGCCCAAGTGACATGAACCCAGGTAATGACTTTTACCCTGCCTCCTCTGCTGAAAAAGGATTCCTAAATTGTGGCACATCATGGGATGAGTGACTCCCATGTGAACATGTTGGTTAGGAGTCACTCTTGGAGGAATGGATATCCAGACAGTGTGAATCTGGAAGGGTCCAGTTCAGGAAAGGGTCTTCATACTTACTGTGTATCTTGGTTAAGAGCAGGAAATTGTCCAGGAGAGAGACCAAAGAGGCCACAATTTTTTTTCCTGGTGGGCTCTGGCCTTTGAGAGGTTGCCCCTCCCACAGGAAGCCACTTCCCAAAATCCCTGGTGAGCATTACCATGTCAGATGCTCAGGACTGCCAGATGTCTAGGTGGGCACTTTGAAAATGGACTAAAGGAATTTATCCCAGTCTCAGTGCAAGACAAATACCTCCTTGGGCAAAACTCATGCCAGTATCTCCCTCCTTCACCTGTGTTTGATTCCCAAACTCACTTATTGGCCCCTGTTCTGATCCTCGGTGCTATTCTGTAGTGACATGGTGGGCAGGGAGAGGATTCTGCCCTAGCTTTCACCCTTGTGAGCCAGGTTTGGTAGATCCTGCCACCTATCAGTGGACATAGAAAGGAGCCCTACCAAGGCAGGCAATGGACCACACTGGGGCTCCTTGGCCTGGCCCATGTTTACTATTCCTCTTTAAATCATGGGCCTGGGAATGGCATATCCTTTCCAAGTGTCCACCATAGTATGTACTGGCCTACATGAGTCTCCAGGGTATACAGAGGGGTCTGGTAGACCCTAACCTTGTGCGTGCCCTGAGGAGAAAGTTCTGGCCTGGCAGGCCAAGACTCCTGAAGGGATGACAAGCCCCACACAGCAAACTCGGAATCTACCCTGTAGAAATCAGAGTCACTGCTTGGCCTTGTGACAAACTCCAAACAAAGTGCCCAAGGATTTGATTCCAAAGCTACAGGCAGGTCTAAGGAGGGGTATAGGATGTGTGCTCAAACAAACATCCCATTGAATAGTGTGTTCATTTTGGTTCCTCTATCTCCTAAGGGGCCTGTTTGTGTTTGTGTTTGTCTCTCCCCTCGCCAGCCTATATGTCACTATGCCTCACCTACCCAAACTACCCACCTAAGGCACAATACCAGTCTCTGTGCACACTATGGTCCTGTTGGGCCTCCACTTTTGGGTCCACACTCAGATTACACACGGATTCCCAACAAAAATTCTAAAGTTCCAAGGGTACTTTCATTTATTCACTGGGTCCTCCCTAGCCCTGGAGTTTGGATGCCTACATTCTTCCCCTGGGCAGGCACGTTGTCCTTTGACATTTCCCCATCCTTTGCAATCAGCACTACTGTGCTCTACAAACTCATTTCTTCTTCTTATTCTTTTTTTTGAGACAGAGCCTCAAGCTGTCACACTGGATAGAGTGCTATAGCATCACAGCTCACAGCAACCTCCAATTCCTATGCTCAAGCGAGTCTCTTGCCTCAGCCTCCCAAGGAGCTGGGACAACAGGTGCCCGCCACAATGCCCGGCCATTTTTTGGTTGCAGCCATCATTGTTGTCAGGCGGGCCTGGGCTGGATTCGAACCTGCCAGCTCAGGTGTACGTGGCTGGTGCCTTAGCCCGTTGAGCCACAGGCGTCGATCCCAAACGCCTCATTTCATAACACACACTGACCAGAATGGCAGCTTTGACCATTGAACAAAACAGCTGGAAGAGTCTTGGATTGATACCTAGGAGTTTGACAAGTTGGCACAGTGATTATCTAGTCAATCTACACAAGTCCTGGGAGGCTCAGATGAGGAAAAGTGGGGAGCCGCACTGAATGGCTGGGATTGGCAGGGAGGGAATTCAGGGTGGCTTGAAACCCAGGGCATGACCATTCAGGGAAACACACTGATTCAGCCCTCCTTCCTCCTCAGTTGTCCTGCACTTCTATTAGCTTTGAACTTCCAGAATGACATGTGGGTCTTTCAATTTCCCTTTCTCCCTGACCGCAGGATAACCTTTGGTGGCCACTGCACCCAATCTAGAGACTCACCTACTCCACTATCCCTTACCAGATAAGCAGCCCTCCAGGCCCACTCCTGGGCTCCTCACCTGATCTGCTCTCTCTTTTCTGTCATGGTATCCTCCTCCATTAGGTAATAGTAAACAGGATTGAGCCAAAAGTCCTCGATGATGATTTGGAATGAAAAGTAGGACACAGTGTGCCCTGAAATAAGCCCACATCCCAGAATCCTACAAAGGCTCGCTAGTCACTTGTGGTGACAACCAAATAGTTCCCACCTCAGCAATATGGTTTGACCTCGGCAGTCATAGTTCAGTAACTAACTAATGAAATCCAGGTCATTCGTGTCCTTCCTGAAGCAGTGCTCTGCATCATCATCAGCCCAGAACGACTGGATTTCAGAGGAAAATCTTGTCCTATATTCTGGCTCCTGTTTTGCCCCTCTTTTCTTAGACAAGCATAGAGGCTGCTCAGCAGTTCATACTTTGGAAAAGTTTTGGTATCTTCACTGCATGCTGGAGCTCTCCCTTACAGGTGCCATCACCACTGCCTCTATGCTCCATAGAATGGTCAATATCTGCTTCTTCACACTTATACTGGAAAAGCAAATCCATTTTCCTGTCAGCAAGGGACAGGGCTTGCTAGGCCTTGTCCCAAAGCCATGACATCCAATGAGCATCTCCATGCACAACATACCAACTCTAAGCAACAGCTTGATTTAGTAAGATCAAAAAATTTCTGCCATTTTCTGTGGGAAGAAGCCTCAAATGTTTAGGTTTTTAACAGGAATAGTGACAGGAGCCCTAGAAACCAAGACAGGATAATTGCACTGACACATACTTGGGGCATTCAGACCAGAGTTCTAGGCATGCAGGGCATGGAAGGCTTCAGGGAGCTGGACATATCATGTCAGGCCCACCAAGACTTTTAAACCACAGGAGAGTGAGAGTAAAGGAAATGTGTTGACTGTTACAGAGAAAGGTGTGGTGGGAAGTGAGTTACAGAGAAAGGTGTGTGGGAAAGGAGATAATAAAAGATTTCAGTTGGGAAGAGAGAAACAATAGAGAGAAGGCTATGAGAAGAGACAAAGACAAATAAGACAAATACACAGACGTCCCTTTGAGAAGAATGTTACACACAGAGACTTGGCTTTGGTGGGACAGAGGGACCCAGAAAGAGAGCACTCTGGAAACTGAAAAAGAGACAAAGGTTGGCTGAGAAAAAAAACAGATGAAGTAGTGAGAAGGGACCCAGAGGGAATGAGGGCTGTGAAGGCAGAAAGATACATAGAACGTGGTGTTGTTCTGAGACAGAGATCATTCTCAGTTAGAGAGAGACACAGAGGGAGCCTTATGGGTATGGGGCACACACAGAGGCTAGTGAGGAGAGAGAGAAACACACATATACAGAGCCATGAGTAGAGACAGGCACAAATAAGGATACACTACGCAATGGGACATTTGTATCAGCACACAGACTACACCTCACCTCAGTCTTGCCCCTGGCTTTGGAATAAAGTCCCTGGGCTCTTTGTCTATGGTTGGTCTCAGGGTCAAGCAGTGAGAGTCTGACTTCTACTGGGTAGATTCAGACTTTGCTCTGTGGGGGTTGTCTTGCCTTGAGGAGTCAAGTCCTGGCAGCTTTGGTCTTTGCCCGCTGGGGTGTGTCACTCTGCTAGGACAAGGTGATCAGATACAGGATTCTGCCCAAGCTTCCCACTGTTGTGTGGCTGCATTGGCAGATCCTGCCACCTATCAGTGGGGACAGGGAGGAGCCCAGAAGAGCAGGTAATGGGCCACTTGTTGGGGCTCCTTGGCCAGTCCCAAGATTGCTATCCCTCTTTTGATCAGAGTCTTGGGAATGGCATTTCCATTCCTACTATCCACCAATATTAGGCACTAGTCTGCAGGAGCCTCCAGGGACACTCTAGGGTAAACCCTGGAGTCTGGAAGAGCTCATTCATGTGAGTGCTGTGCCCAGGGCAGTGGAGAGGGCAGGGCCAGAGGTTTGAGCAGGAACACACCCCCTTGTTGGACGCTCAGCCATTAGGCCTTCTCAGACCTCACAATGTCAGCTGATGTTAGGCAGAGGCCTGACAAAGGGGTGGGTGTTTCTAATACTGCTGACGGGCAGTAGAGGAAGAGGATTTGGCTGTGGCTGTGACACCCTCATACCTGACACTGCTTTAGGGGCACTGAGGATAGGAACAGGGCTTAACGTTGAAAGTTGGGGAGGAGTACACAGATGAAGGGAGAAGGTGGCATGATGTGTGCCCATGGAGATATCTGTCTTGCAAAGAGACTGGAAGAAAGTCCTAGGGCCTACATTGGAAGTGCCCAAACCCAGCCCTGGCAGCATTAGCTGTCACATTTCGTCTTGCTCAAGGAGTTTTCAGAAAGTGGCTCCCTGCTTGGTGTGGAACTCACAAAGCCCTGAGCACATCAGGAGTAAATCTTGTGGTCCCCTTGTCATCTGGGCCAGGTAGTCCTCTTCCCCTTAATCTGGGTCAGAGTAATCATGACGGCCCTTTTCTGCACTAGCCCTTTCCAGACTCACACTATGTCTGGATGTACATTTCTCCCTAAGTGACTCCTGACCAGCATGTTTACATGGAAGTCAGTCATCCCAAGTACCACAATTCAGGCATCTTTGCTTTGCAGAGGAGGCAGAGTGGAAGGCCTATTCCTGGCTGTCACCTGACCAGAATGGGATACTCTCTGAGCCTACAATTTGCATTCTCTGTAGAGAGTCCTACAGGGACCACTGTTGGAACACCTCTTCTCTCTTCACTGCTGACTGTCTGCATGTGCAAGTCTGGACCAAAGGCCACAGATGCACAGAGAGGCAATGGGGCCTATGACTCAGCAGGGAACTACCTCTTCCTGGCAGTTCTCCTTGGTGGTCTGCTGAGAGGCAGAAAGCTGGGAGGCCCTTTCCCCCACTGACAGTGTCACTCTCCAATTCTGCCCTCAGGCACTTCTCACTACATAGAAGTCATCCCTCAGCACTTGGTGTGTGGAGGGTGAAGGCAGTATGCATGCACTTCCCTCTAAAGGACCCAAAAGCTTGCATTCATTTACTGGGTTGTCCCCAGCCTTCTGATGTACACAGGGACACAGAAACACATGGTAGAGTTTATTGCCACTCCACATCTAAGACATATAATCTGTGAATTCTGCACCAGAGATCCTTTACTCGATCTCTCCCTGTGGTTGTGACAGAAATGCACTCTTAATTTCCTGTAGCAGCAGAGGCTTCTCAAATCTCCATTGCCAACTTCTCCAAAGCTTCAGCTTAAACATAGACAGCAGACACACACACACATAAGATGTTGTACACAAGCAAATGAACACATACCGGTCAAGGCACAGAGGCAAATGTATTAATTGAGAGGTTCATGAGTCTGTGAAGGACATGCAAACCTTATGTTCTAGATGACCACATTCTTCCCTTGGGCATTCACACAATCCTGTGCCATTTGCCACTCCTTTCAAAAATAGGTTCCAGGGCCCTCCACTTACCAGCCCCATTTCTTGTCTGGACTCATGCATGGCCTGATTTAGAGGTTTGAGCATGGACAGGAAAAATACAGGAGAGGCTTGGATTACAAACTAAGATATGGATGAGCAGGCACAGAAAATCTGCAGTAAATCTGTGTGCAGTAGACATCTGTACAGGATCAGTGGGAGGGTATGCCGGAAGCCCCACTGAATGAGTGGGAAGGGGCTCAGAGTGGCCTGAAAGCCAGGAAACTACTATGGTGGGAAACACAGTACTCATGCAGCCCTACTTCCTCCTCAATATTCCAGGACTTCTTTCTAGTGGACTTGAGCTTCCCAGCCTTATAACATTGGGGCTTTTTAGCTTTCCATTCTCTTCTAACTACAAGGTGACCTGTAGTGACCAGTAGACTAACTATAGAGCCTCATCTTATCCACAGTGCTCCCGACTCCAGTCAAGCAGCCCACTCTGTGCCCAAAACGTGCGGTGCTCACCTGACTTCCTCTCTCTTTTCTGTCATGGCACATTCCTCCCTCTGGTAGTAGTGTAGGGGATTGAGCCACAGGTACTCGATTATTATCTGGAAGCCAAAATAGGATGGGTTGTGCCCTCAAATAGGCCCATTTCCCAGAATCCTACCAAAGCACTCAGGTACTACTAGTGATGACAAAGGGCTCCCACCTCAGCAATCTTGTTAGATCCTGGGCAGCTGTGGTTTGACAACCAGCTGATGAAGCTCAGGACACTTGTTTCCTGCCTCATGCTGGGAGCTTCATCATCATCATCCCAGAAGCACTGGATGGAAGAGGAACAAGATGCCTTGTATCCTGGAGGAGAGTCAATTAGGGAAGGATTATGACCAGCCAGGGCACCCTCACTCCCCTCCCCCAATATCCAAGCAGCCATATCCCACCATTAATAGTAAGGAGATAATCCTTGGTTATCAATTCATTCCTGAAGTAGGGGTTCAGATGGAAGAAAAACTTCATCCTCCAGCCGTGCCTGGGAATGCTGACTTGCTCCACCTGCCAGGGACCATTGGGGGCTGCCACAGAGAGGAAGAGCGATCTGTCCTGGGTATGCTGAGAGGGCAGATTGCTGGTGGTTAGGAGACTTCTTTTACAGCTCTGCCACTTAAATGCTACACCAACCACCCCTGCCCAGCCACATTCACCCTTCGTGGCCTACCTCTAAACTTGTCATGTAGGCAAGCACATCTTCATCTTGGTCTGCGATTATAATCAATATCTGTGGGTGGCTTATTATCTGCCTCAGGTTAAGGAACTTTTCCTAGTCAGTTAAGGAGGAACTAGGCACTTTACCATGCAGCAAATCTGGAAAGCATTGACAGTGTGGGAGTGTAGGGGTGGGTGAGCTGCAAGGCTTCAGGCCTCCAGGGCTCACATGTGTACATCAAATCCTACCTTTTATAAGACATGCTAAGGACTAACCTTCCCTGTGGGTGTGTAAATCTGTGACAGAGGCCCTGAATTGTGGAGGGCTTCTCTAGGCTTCCAGAACCAGAATAGCCTCCTGGGGTCGGCTGCTGGACCCACTCTGCTCATTTTGGGGTGGTCTCTGTCCTCTCCATTTGCTAGCTACCGTGTTCCCTGCTTCCTCCACAGTGGGTAGATCCTCTCTTGAACCTACCACTGAGCCCTACAGGCTGCCTGCCTCTATCTGGTGCTCCTAGAGATTCTTGGGAAGCCAGGGAGAGTACATTCCTGCCTCTGAGCTGTATGTCTGGGACAGCAGAAGCTTGTGAGACCGAAGGAAACTCTGCAGAAAGCAAGTGTCTTCCAGAGGACAGCACCTTGCTCAACCCTTGGGTATAGGTGGTGAACTCATACAACCAGGCACAGCATTTATATCACTGGCTTGGCAGTACTCCCACTCACCTAAGGCCTTCTTCAGGAATCTTTCCTTCAAAGTTGTGCGGCTCCAAAAGGCTCCTTTTGCTTCTTCTACTTTAGATAACCATTGTTCACAGTCCCCACCAGAGGCTCACTCAAACCTGCAGGTCGCTAAAATCCGTCCACACTGTCAGCAAATGGCTGAAGAGGGCCCTAGTGTCACCCAACCCTGTTCCTGCTGTCTCTTCTGCCTTGGGCAGAGTCCTTACCCTACCATGTGCTTTCCCTCTGTCCCCGGCCTTGCCCAGTGCCTTCCCTCAAGGAGGAACAGCAGTAAGGATACGGCTTTGGCCCAGAAGCCAGGAATGCTCTGGATGATGGCCCTTCTGTGCTTAAGATGTGTCTTCATCCTACCAATGGCGAAGCCGGACACTAGAGGGCAGTGTGTGCGCATGCGAACTTGTGCAAGGCCCAAACTTGTGCTTCAGCCGAGAGTAGTCTATGTTGCCTTGAGCACTCTGGTCAACTCCAGCTGGATCTCTTCCAGAGCCTCCATAGCAGACTGTGGTCTGGGAGCCGAGTGCCCCTCCACTGCTTGCCCCTTCCTCTACCCCTGGCCATCATCTTCACCTTCATGCTCATTATCCTGGGCCACCTGGGGCATCACCTGTTTCCATTCTATGACTTCCTCCATCTGAACCATCGGGATCACTTCGGCCATCACCATCTCTGACTCTGGCACCAGGAACTCCGTACCCTCCGGCTGCGCCTCACTGAAGCTCTCTTGCACCGCCTGCTCCATCAACACGCTGGCTGCCTCAGCCTGCCCACAAATCACCATCTGAAATTCCCAAATAGTACCTCTGTAACCACTGACACTCTGGACCGTACCCCTGCCAGCCCTGAGCCTCGCCCTCCACCAGGGCGTTTCCCTGACCTAAGTCCTCTAAGGTTTCCCAGCACCACAAGGCCCTGCCTGGCTCGCCATGAGGCCTTCCAGTCCAGTCAAGTGGCGCCTACTGTGGAGGGAGCAGAATGTGGCTTCTAAAGCTGGGGTTGCACACTCGGGCCAACACACATAGAGATTGAGGCTGTAAACTCTCCCTGACCGCTGGGGCCTCTCAATTGCGTCTTCACCCTCCTTTCCCAGTGTGAGGAGAAGGAAGAACAGAGGCTTCGCATGCCCACACACTGCCCTCTAAGTGTCCGGCTTCGCCATTGATTGGAGAGCCTAAGGGCGGTGCCTCAACCTGCACTTTGGGCACTTAAGCCAACAGTTCTGGGGGATGGACTACTAACCCTGCAGTATCTCCCTCTTGCGGCACAGCCGGAGTTGCGTATCCCAGTCCAGCACCTGCCCAAATCCTGCAGGCCTGCAGCTGGTGCTGCCACATGATTTTGGCCTTGGTGAGCATTTGAAGTGCACACCCACTCCTGGCCTCTCTTGTTGGGTCTCTCGCATTGATATCTCGCAGGGCAAGAGTGAACACGGAAAGCCTTCACTAGGTAAACACGAAAGCACCGCCAGTACTGTCTCATCCCCTGCAGGATCGCATGAGCCTGAGGATTGCCTCTTAACCCCCTATCTTTCCTTGAGGGCTTTGCTAGACTAAGGGGATTTAGCTCCACAACCAGCAGTGCTATAAGGTCTGGCTCGTGGCAAGGAACCTAGGTCAAAGTTGCAAGTGAAAAAGGCTCACGGAGGGCCATCCAGCAGGATCTTCATTGCTCGTGTGCACAGTTTGGTGCAGCCAGTCCACTGCAGGAGGTACCAGCGAGGTTGAGAAGGATTTCTAGAGAGCATGGGGTGTGTTCCTTGTGAAGTAACTGTTTCGCCCTCTTCTGGATCTGCCTTGCAGAAAAACCCGTCCTGATCAATAAGGTAAACACATACTACAGCTTCTGTTCAGTTTGTGCTCTGAAAAAGAGTTGCCTGCCTTTATCTATAGAATGTGGGAGGAGGACAGGTCAGGAGTCTTTCAGGGTTCATCTTGGACATTCTGGACATCCAGGTGATCCTGGAGATTCATTTTTAGGAATCCAAAACCTGGCACAAATGAGAGCCCATGCTTCAGAGAATAGCCCATGCACAAGCCTAGCAGAAGATCTGTCCCATGCCCAGCATCAGGCACACAGACAGTGGATGACATAGTGTGACAGAGGAAGAAGCAAAGGTCAGCAAGGACCAAACAAGCAGAGAATGAGAAGGGCAGCAGAAAGTGGAAGGAAGAGGAAAAGAGGGACACGGAGAGTAGCAGGAGAGTCAGCTTCTCCCAGCAGGCTACAAGATGGGCAGTGTCACCGTGGTCAGCCTTGTCCCCAGGTGGCCACAAGAAAAGGTGGTGACCAGACAGCAGCCTTCATAGGGGCCCACCATCAGGAACACTCATATACCCAGCTGGCTCCTGAAATGGCAGTGGGTCATTCTGCATGCTTCCCTCTCATGCCAAGGAAGACCTGCCTGCCTATCTCCTGCAACGCTGGGAGGAATTGGGTAAAGGGGCTGGAGGCAACCTGTTTCTGAAGCATCTTGACTACCACATCCAATGTCCAGAGGAACAGCACTTAGGCAGTGGCGGCTGGAGAGGGTTAGTTGTGAGAGTGTTTCTGCGCTAAGGCTGTAACAAAGCACAACACACCCACGTACTACTTATGGGATATACACACTTCAAATCCTTCGAAGGGAGGTACCTTCTACTGGTGGGACCACCCCACTAGATCTTGATAGTGAGTTCACATCTCTTAGGATTTTATGTTTCTTCTGGCTGCATGATTGGCAGGTCCACACATGAGGTGCATCCCACATGCCCACATGTCCTGGCACCTGTATCCTCCCTGTCACCACACATGCTAGGTGCTGCTGAGTAGAGTTACACTGAGACATTTTTGGTAACTGAGCTTCCTGCCTGGAGCTCTGCCTTGCTGGTGCCTTTGCTCATGTGCCCTTCTGTTGCAGGCAGTGAGCTGGCTGGTCCCTTCCTTGTGCTGGTTATTATATGACTATACTTTATGGGCAGAAGTAGAGAAGCTAGCCTTCCCTTTGACAGGAAGACAAGTTGCATGAGACCCTAACAGTTTGGGGGGCGACAAGCTCTCCTTTGCATTCTTACTGAATATCTCCATCTTGCTGCTTTGTGCCTATTCACCGGGACAGGGTTACACAAAGTACAGAAAATGACACTACATTACCTTGCAGGTCCTACTCCTCCAAGAAAGGTAACCTGGGCAGGGCCTTCAGTTTCTCATCCCAGCTTTTTCCTTCAGAAGACCTTCATAATCCTTGGACACCAAACCATGATCATCTAGACACATCCTTGTGCCCTGAATGTCTATCAGCATCACTCGTAACCTGCCCCCTTTCCTTCCAGGAAGCTGGTGATCACCACTGTGAAACAGCTTTCTGGATACCTCCCAATGGATGGCCTGGAACACATAACTCCAGCAGGCTGTGTCAATATCTGACAGGGAATGTTTGGTTAAAGTGTGTACCTGCAGTCCCGGGAAGCTACAGGTCCTTTGAAATGGTGAGCACTTCCAAGGAAATGTCCATCTCTACCCTAAGAATGCATAAAGAAAATGAGAGACATAAGAATGAGGCCTTACCAGGGAGTTCCCCGGCTCCCTGTCCCAGCACCGTGACTGCTGATTATTCTACCTGGAGCCTGTTAAGTTTCTCTATGCTTCTTGGAATCACAATATCTGCATACTCTCCAGGTTTCTACAACAGCAAAACTCCCTTTTTTATGACTGTGAGAGAGAGGGCTTTGTAGACCATGCCCCAAAGCTTAGAAGCACTATTAGCATGAGCATCCCCATCACAAACTAGCAACTTCAAAGATCAAAAAGTTTAACCAAGATCAAAAAGTTCCTCTCTGTGATTGTAGGTGGATGTAACAACACCTGCATGTTAACAGGGACTTTACCAAGAGCAATAAAAGGGCAGACAGCATAAGGGCATTTGTGCAGACACAGGCACACAAACATGAATGTTCCCATACAGGGCAAAGAGTCATCAGACAAGAGCATGTGTTTTGTCAGGCCCAGCAATAGACAGAAATGTGAGGACATGTTAGGAGAAATGAGATGGGAGGAATGACTGACTTTCATACAGAGTGGTATGTGTAGGGTGAAACAGGGACAGGGGTATCACAAGGGCAATAAGAGAGGGCAAAATAGAGAGATAGCTGAGAGGATAGAGAGAGTAATACATATAAATGTGTTTGGGGAGAAGGAGACACATAGAGACAACCTGTGGTAGGATAGATGGACACCAATATACAGAGACTATAGGGGCCAACTAAGAAAGAGCGTTGTCTATTGCATAGATCAGATAAGGTGGTGGACTACGACAGACCCAGTGAGAGACAGGGGGCCTTGACAGCAGAAAGAGACACAGAGGGAGGTGTTGTGCAGAGACAGACAGAGATCATTATCAGGTGGAGAGAGTCCCAGAGGGCACTTCGTAACTGTGGAACCCACACACAGAGATGGTTGGTGACAGAAATGCACAAACAGGCCTGTGAGTGGATACAGGCACCAAGAGGGACACAACACACAATGCGATGATTGTATCAGCACACACACTGCACCCCACCTCAGACCAGGCTGTGGCTTAGGAATCAAGTCCCTGAGGCCTTTGTCTGGGGTGGGTCATAGGGCCAAGCAGTGGCTTTGATTTCTACAGGGTAGATTCAAACTTTACTTTGTATGTCTTGTCATCCCTTCAGTAGTCTTGGCCTGCCAGGCCAGACCTTTGTCCACTGGGCAGCTAGATAAATCAGGTCTACCAGACCTTACATTTTACCCTGGAGGGTGCATGGAGACTCAACTAGGCCAGTGCATAGTATCTGTGGACACTAAGAAAGGAAATGCCATTCCCACCAATTGTGATTGAAAGAGACTGGCCAAGGAGCCCCAGTGTGGTCCATTGCCTATTCTGGTGGGGCTCCTCTCTGTGCCCACTGATAGGTGGCTGGATCCTGGCTCAAAACAGTGAAAATTTGGGCTGAGTCCCCTCCTGCCCACCACGTCACAGCAGAGTAGCACTGAGGATAGAAACCGGGGCCTGTGAGTGTGGTTCAGAGTCAAACATGTTAAGAAAGGAGATAGGTGCATGATGTTTGCCCAAGGATATATTCATCTTGCACTGAGACTGGGACCAATTTTTTTGCCCCACTTACAGGAGCCCACCTAGAGCTCTGGCAGTCTTGAACATTTAACCTTGCAATGCTCACCAGGGTTTGTGGGAAGTGGCTCCCTGTGGGAGGTGCAATCCCTCTAATGGCACAGCCCACCAGGAGTAAACCTGTGGCCCCTTTGCTTCTCTCCCAGATGCTCCACTGCCCTTTCCCATGATACATAGTAAGTGTGAAGAACTTACACATTCTCCCTCAGGGACTCCTCACCAGCATGTTCACATGGGAGTCAGTCATTTCCTGATGTGTCACAATTTAAGCATCTTTTTCTACAAAGGAGGCAGGGAGGAGGCCTATTCCTTGCTCCAAATGCCATGCTCTCTGAGCCTGTGATCCTCATTCTCAGAGGACTTTCTCACAGGGCCCACCACTGGCATGTGCCTCCAAACCCAGACCCTCTCTCAACACCTTTGCTTGTGGGCATGAGCATGTCCAGACACAAGGACACACGTGTAGAAGGACGCATGGTGACCCATGCCTCAGGGAAGAAACCGCCTCCTCCCTGCAGCTCTCCTTGGCATTATGCCCAGACACAGAATGCCAGGGGACCTTTTTCCTTACTCACCCTGTCACTCTCCAATCCTGCAAACCAGCTACAACACACGTGCACTTCTAAACAAAAGCTACAGGGACTGCTGGCCTCAATGCTTGTTGTGTGGGCCAGGGACCAAGGGTAAAAGGAAAGCCCCCCATAGGAACAATGTGCCATGCTGTACCAAGGTTCACATTTTCCTTTCCTTGTCTCCCATCATGACTGTGAGCAATCCCACACTCTATTCCTTCTATGGGGTGATGCCATGGAGCCTCACTGAATGGCTGGGAATGGCTGGGACAGACCTCAGCGTGGTTGGAAACCTAAGGTGTGATCATTCAGGGAAACACACTGATGCAGCCCTCCTTACTCCTCTGTGATCCTGAAGATCTATTGTCCTTGAGCTTCCAGCTCGACATGTGTGTCCCTCACATTGCCTTTCTCTCTAACCCCAGGATAACATTTGGTGGTCAATTCACCCACTCTAGAGACTCATCTACACTCCACAAGACCCCAGTCGCCAGACAAGCAGTCCTCCAGGCCCAATCCTGACTGCTCGCTTGACTTCCTCTCTCTTCTCAAACATGGTGTCTTCCTGGCTCAGGCAGCGGTCCAGGACATTGAGCCACAGGTCCTCAATGATGATCTAGAAGCAAAAGGGTGACTCGCTGTGCCCTGAAATAAGCTCATATCCTAGAATCCTACCAATGCACACCAGGGACTCCTGGTGACAACCAAAGAGTTCTCACCTCAGCAATCTGGTTAGAACCTGGGCACTTGTGGTTCAACAACCAGTAGATGAACCTCTGGACACTGATGTCCTTTTTTGAAGCAGGGTGCTTCATCATCATCAGCCCAGGAACTGGATCAAAGAGGAACCAAATGCCTTGTACCCTAGAGGAGAGGAAATTAGGGGAGGAGTGAGACCAGCCTAGGCACCATCACTGCCCTCTGCAATCCTTCAGGCAGACATATCCCATCAGCTAGAAAGACATGAGGCAGTCACATCCGAGCAGCCCTAGAGACACAGACATTTGAAATAGAATAGAAAACCAGGAAATGAAACGGACAACTTATAAGCACCTAATCTTCCATAAACCAAACTAGAACCTCGCCTTGCAGAAATATTGGTGCTGGGAGAATTGGATATCCACATGTAAAGATTAAAACTGTAACCGTACAATTCTTCAATCACAAAAATTGATTCAAGATGGATAAAGGAATTAAATTTCAGGCATAAATTGATAAAAATTCTCAAAGAAGGAATAAGAAAAACAATGGAAGATATCGGCCTGGAGAAAAACTTT
>CAUYRH010088310.1:0-74200 GCA_963574655.1 Perodicticus potto
CTCTTAAGAAATATTATGGTGAAGAACTAGCGGGCTCGATGACTGGCAAGGAGGGGGACCTCCAACCCCCACCGGAGGCTCCAATAGCTAAAAAGGCCGGACAACTGCCGAGCAGACACCTGTGCCTTGGTGTCTCCTTCACTTTGCACTTGGGACTAAATGTGGAACCCCCATTTCCTATGCCTAGGTCAGTTTCATGTGAATTTCCTGGGCCTCAATTCCGTGAATGGACTGTGTCCATTCACCGATGCATTCATTCACTTTGCCCCGGAGGGGACTGTGTTCATTCATTGATACATTCATTCACCTTGCAAAAAATAAAGAAAGAAAGAAAGAAAATAAATAAAATAAAATAAAATAAAATAAAAAGAATGAAATTAGAAAAAAAAAAAAGAAATATGGTTAGAAATTTCTTTACCATGCCATTCTAACCCCTATGTAAAAAAAAAAAAAAATCTTAAAAGAAACTGTTTTCATATCTAAGTATCAAAATAAACAATTTCTTCAAAGAAAATATGCCTTTTTTCATGGAAATTGCAGATTTTACAATTGAGCATATTTCTCTTTTAGCTTTTACTGCTAGAAAACTCAAAGTAAAATTCTGGGATCATCTTTAGTGACTCTATAGGACTTAACAGTCTATATGCAGGCATATTATCTTTTTCAGAGGAGAGTTCTGTTTGTATTTTCCTTGATTCTATTTTATACTTATAATTTTAACATATTTGTATTATTTCATATTGGTTCTTATAAACAACCTCAAATCATAGCAGGATAAAATGTAATTGATTAATAAACCCTTATATTATATGCAAAACATAATCCTTTCCCTTTTATATACAGGACATGTTTGGATAACACTTATACCAATGGAAAAAGAAAATACAAGATAAAGGAAATGTGTATTTCTCTCACAAAACCAGAATCAGATGAGTAACAAGCCTTCAAAAGGTCTTAGTTAAAGTATATGTTTATTTCACATCAATTTTAAACTGGAAGGCTTATTTATTTTTTGGAAGCCTTATTTTTAATCTCTTACAAATCATGTATAAGTCATATATTGCTTACTGACAAGGATTCTGAAAACCACAGTGTTAGAGGATTCTGCCATCGCACAAACGTCTATAGAGTGTACTTACACAACCTAGCTGGTGTGGCCTACTACACACATAGGCGACATGGCACAGAGCCCATTGCTCATAGGCTGCAGAACTTTGTAGCATGTAGCGTGAATACTATAAGCAACTGTAACATAATGGTAAGTATTTGTGTCTCTGAACACATCTAAACATAGCAAAGGTACAGTAAAAATATGGCATTATGCTATCATAGGACAACTGTTATATATGCAGTCTATCATTGACCAAAACTTTGTTATGCAGTACATGACTATAATCTAATATTTTATTGATGAGGAGCAGCTAAGCTATTCACTCAAGGAAGTGATCTATCAATGTGGCATTTTAGCAAGTTTCATACTATCTGAAAACAACTTTTGTTAGATTATAACAATAATCACCAGCCTGTAACTTTTGAATTTTGCCCTTGAAATTAACCCTTGGGCTCTGGAACTCCACACCAACCTAGGATTATGAACACCAGAAGCTCTGTCTGCTGTGTTGTGTAGGTAGCAGAGACCGGGCCGTACTTTGTGCACAGATAAGGAGCCCCTGACAAGGCACACCCTTGCAGTGCTGTAACGTCAGCGGTAACTGCAGGGGAGGAAAGGACAGCAGCAACAGCAGCAGCCTGAGCCACAACTCTCCAATCGGTGAAAAGCTTCCAGGTCACTCTGTCTATAAAATTTACAGGATGGAAGAGGAGGTGTCTTGAGCTTCCCTGAGCCCAAGAATAATGCCACCTTTGATCTGCAGAAATGAAAAAAAAAGTGCAGCTTTTCCTTCGCAAGTGGGTTTTAAATATTTCTCCATTAATAGTTAATGCACATGCAGACCAGCAGAGTGACAGCTCCCTGTGATTATGAATTCTGACTGCGTAACTCTAGTCCAAATAGGGGCTGAACTTTCAAAATCATGGTGGTTACTTTTGACAAATTAAATTGTCCTACTTAGGAAGGTAGAAGGAACGAAGAGAAAGAAAGTGATGGAGTGGGAGAAAATTCTTCTTGGAGGTAATTCTCAGATTGAGGAAGAGAAAACAAGAGCAGACTGCATTTGTGTTTTCTAGGCTGATGATACTGCCAATGTTTATTAGAAAATAGGTACAGAAGGTCCTCTTCAGAGGCAGGGCAACCAGAGCAGGCGGAGGGAAGACACGCAGTATGATTCACTGTCTCAAAACAAGGAAAATAGTACATTGAAGGGAGGGAAATGCTTTAATAAGAACTGGGCTGCTCTTATGACTCTTCAGTTTAAAATTAATTCAAAAAAGATCTTAAAATTCTGACAATATGAGAATAACAAGAAATGGTTTAAGCAGAAAATCCACTTTATAGCCCATTGTAGTATTAAGGTTTCTAACTTATGTCAAGTTGTATCAATGCATTCTTTGCCTGTTAAAGCCAATTCTTTGCCTTTTTAAGTTCCTTGTGTATTTTGCTGGCTGAGTAACCAAAATTTCACAACAGGTATCTCCCTCAGGAGGTCTGATGAGTAAATAATCTGAGGTTTTTACCTATAGTTGCATATTTAGGTGTTAAGGCCAAGTGACTTTCTAGTAGAGAGAAGAATATAAAAACAGGTAAAGTAATAAGGTGGTGCCTAATGATGAAAATGCTACATAAACTCTCACTGCCTACCATCTTATTAGATTTTCTCTACTCTGACATTTCCAAATGTGTATCCTGGGGATCAACCCAGGACAAATGTACGCTGGGCCTGGGCATAACTTTCTATGCCGGGAAAGGGTTCATCATCCAGGAAGAGAAGAAAAGTTTCAAATGTTGTGATAGCAAGAACAAAGATTCAGTCCTGGTTTATATTTCCTAGGATTTTAACACCACTCAGCTGAAGATCTTCCTTTAAAGTTTCACTTTCATCCTTAATATCAGGAATTATGACCTTTATTTTCATCCTTAACTTTTTAATTCAACAGCTGTTAGCTGGATATCAGCCATGTCAGGTGTTTGTTTAACAATGTATTGAATACAAATACAAGGCATTTTTCTTGGTGTTCTGTAAGTATTTTAAGAAATGAAGCTGATATAGATAGATTGAGATGGGCTGAAATGGGTTGCAGGTCCTGTTGAGTTGCCATAACTGGGGAACATGAATAGTCAATGTTTTATATTGCAAGGGATAGTCCCACAAACTAACAAAAAATTGTATTGCTGAAAATGTCAATGGTACCCTTAATAAGAAATGTTGATAAAGCATTGATATATTTGGGGGCCGACAAATACAAAGATTAGAAATGATTAAGGTGCCTCACGTAGTATTTAAAGTCTAGGAAGGTCTGGGAATCAAGTGAAAAAAATTATTCTTTCAGGGGTCTCTATGATCAACAAACTACAAATCCCTCTCTTCCCCAGTACATCAGTCCAGTTGGCTTCTGGAAAAGATTAGAACAGAAGAATGGACTGTTGAAAATTCTGAACTGATCTGGAAGACCTGGGGATTCTTAGGGAAGACCTGAATTAATCCTCCTCCGTCAGTTCTAGCTCAGGAACCACCCCACGTTCACAATGACTCCTGAGTAAATATCCTCAGGATTATTGTAGAGATTTCTAAAACTCTCAGACAATTTAGGGGACTCCCATAAAGAAAGACCCTACAGACCTGTAGCATCTGCTCCTTGGTTTCTAATTAAATCTTTAATTTTGCTTATAAGCCAAATGCAAAGTTAGTGTTAGTGTAAAGAGTGGAGCTATGTTGACTACCTAAAAGCAAAAGAACGGTGACAGGACATGAGTCACAGATGAAAAACCACGCTACAGAAAGTTTGGAAAAATACTCTAACTCAGAAGTACTGAGTAGGTGGCATAATGGGCTTTAATATGCCAGAATGGAAATTCTCAAGCAAAGCACTCACAAGGAAACCACAAGAAAAAGAAGACTGCACTTTTTGTTCAATGATTTCCTATTAATTGTGATGTAAATTATATGAATGTGATTTTGACAAAGAATATCACTGTTTCTGAAAAAATAATGGCTTATGTACAAAATACAAAATGTATCCAAAAGAAAAAAAAAATGCAATTTGGTACCATGAGTATAATAAAGTCTAACTTAATGGCTAATGATAAGATACCTTTTTCTATTTATTTTTCCATTTGGCTCAGTTTGTAATGCTTAAGTCTTGGGAGGAAAATATTTTTCTATCACTAATTAATATAGACTTACAGGCATTTTTCATATGTAATTCTTAATCCTGACATAAAATGTGAAATCACCCAGCTTTGGTTACATTTGGCTGAGACTGTTACTATAACAATGTGTATGCCAGAAGATATATTGGACAGCTTTGTTGTTAATGTGGACAGCTACCCATACAGGAAACAGCTAACAGTCAACAAACTCAATTAACATTGTCCTGAATTTTTAGAGAGTAAAATGTTCCCATTTGCTGAGTCCCCAGGGAGCTTATATCTTCTCTTAACTAACATGATTCCCATGGCGGGCTACTAATTAAAGTCAACCAGATCCTTGAAAAGTACAGATATCTCTCTTTAGGGGAAGTGAAAGTGAAAATTATTTACTAAAGAAAGGTAACTTAACATGATAAAACTGGAGACGAAAGAAGTCAACTTTTATTTGACCTTGAATGTACTTCCTATTCTACAAGAAATTTTTTAAAAAACTAGAGGGTAGTTGTTTCTTGTCATTATACTGTTGCTGATTCTGTGGTTAGTTATTAATTTTATTTTTTATGATTCACAATCTGCTCTTTGAAATATGCCATATGCTCAGAGCAATTCAAGGATGACAACTGTCAGAATTACTCCAATAAAAATTGCCTAAATGAGGAAGATTTACTGCAGTCTGATATTTCAGTGGAAAGTCCCTCTTCCCTCCCTGACAGCTTTTTCAGGCACTGTGAATCTTGCAGCCATTTTTTTTTTCCAGTCAAAATCACATGATTGTTTTATAAGAACTTCTAAGACTAAGTAGAATTGGTAAAAACACACTAGATTAAGGGTGTATTAGTAGACATGAAAAATAATATGCATTGCTATTAGATGTATTGTCTGCGGTCAATATATGTGCGTTTCCAGTCAGGTTTGTTAAATCACACACAAATGTATTGACTTAATATGACAATTGTCTGCTGTACATATCACTAATAAACATTAAATTAGATGAGCCCTGTACTCTGGCAGCAGAAAGCCCAACCAGAGGGAAATTTCTTTTTTCTCGGGGAAGATCTGAGGAATGGATAGAATCCACCTGAGCACTCCAATCACAACATATTCTGTTAAATGTTATCGGTCCATTTATCCTTTGTTTTGTTTCAGTCTATTTATTAATGCAGTTTCATTTATTGCTCTTCATCTTGAAGATAATCTTTGTAGTTCTATAGAATTACACCAAATAGAATGTGATAAAGGGAACTTTCTTGCAATTATGATGTCGGTGCAGCCTGTCAGCACACCAGGGATGGAAATGAGTTTGGGGACAAGGAAGGGAATTCTAATAGACACCATGATACATACAATGAAGGAAAAGATATCCTGAGAGAGAGAGAGACTTGTCAGGCTAATCAGATCTTCCCAGGTAAAGGCAGGAAGGGTAGCTCTAACCTTGTAAAGATGCTGCTGCTGCTCCTCTGACATCATCAGGTCATGGCTGTCCATCACGAGGGATTCCATGTCAATCAGCCAATCCCAGAGCTCCTGATATTCTGAATCAAAGTCCAGAAGCCTGAAGATAAGGCACAAAATGTAGCATGCATAAATACAGTGTAGTTGTTAACATCCTATATTAGAATAATATATTCTTGAAAACCTACAAGGGTGCTAGTGATACCTATGAAAGAGAAGGGAAAAATTCTCTGTGTTGTTACACAATGGGCAAAATAGGAACCAATCCTGAGCCATAGCCACCTCTTAGATTTTGAAAACATAACAAGCAGTTCCAAAACTCATATTTCCATTTACTAACTCTTTTTGAGGATCTGCAGCACTTGAACAAAACGACCACTCCTATATCCTCAAAAAAGAGCACTGACTTAACAGATGGAGAGATATGGAAGGTCGGTGACTTGTGGAAGATTATGTGGTCCAGAAACTTGGGTGAAAAATGAACCCCCCAAATTTGAGCCTCTTTCTCATCTACTATATTGTCCATACATATTACATGCCAATAGATTTATGATTAAGAATACTAATTTAACTAATTTGGACACATGATCACAATATCCAAAATATTTTTACTGGAAAATGGCTTAATTACTTATCTGCCCCTCAGCTGTCTATCTGCCTATCTGTGCAAATATATATCCTACATTTATCGTCATGGATGAGTAGCCAGCATTTCAGCTGAACACTCAGAGATAGGCTTGAGTGACTCCAGTAAGCCAGTGAGAACCAGTGGCAGATCCAGTATTAGACAGGTGTTCCCCACAGACATGCAGGAAACAAAGGTAAGGACAGGAAGTCAAAACAATGAATCTTTGAATAGCCAGCAATCATTAAAATTCAAAGGAGGATCACTATAGTTTTCAACAAAATAAATCATTAGAATAAGGAGCTTAAAAGGATTAATGTGATTCTCCATTGAAAGCCTAGTGAATAAGTAAAGCCCTTCCAAAACACTGTGATTGGAAAGTGAAAGTGCAGGATGAAAAACTATGACTTTGTCCTTCCCCCCAAAAATCATCCCCCTAAAAGAAATCACAGTCTTGTCAAACTGTAACTGAGCAAAACCCTGTCAGCACTAATAAAGCAGCAAACTCAGTTTTGAACCTGAACTTATCAATTGGGTATTTTATTACTATTTCTGTCTCTATACATTAAATGAATGCTCTCCAAGAAAATGAACATCCACTTTTAATAACTTCCAATTTAATCTTAACAGATCTGTCCAAAAATATTTAAGGTGTGCTTGGTGGTGGGGAGAAACTAGTTCTAGAACTGCCTATTTTATTTTGATTACTTTACCATAAAGATCCTTGATTAGGACCATAAGTACCCAAGGGCAGGCCTACCATTTGCTAACATGTGGAAATGATTAATAAATGTTTACTGAATGCCAATAATGCGTACAGTTGATGTGGCTGAAACCTTCAGGAAGGACGTGGTGGCCTAGAGCAGAGCTTCGCACGTATGCACAGTGCAGCTGAGGATCGTGTTGAAGTGAAAGCACTGATTCGGTAACTGTTCTAGGGCTTGAGTTTCTGCATGTCTAACAAGTGTTGGCAACATTGCTGGTCCATGGATCACACTCTGAGTAGCAAGGACTTCTGGCATACATGGGAAATCTGAACTTGAATCCCATTTCAAAATACTAAAAAAAAAAATTCAAACCAGCTACTATAACAGGGACAAATAAAAAATAAGCCACTTGGCTTCTTTATGAATTCTGTGACTAATTAGGAACGCCTAATGAATATTTGGTTATGTGACAGGCATAACCATTCAGAAATACCTCCTGAATTTTGGTTACCCTTTCTCTCTCCTTACACCCTTCCACATTTTAATCATAAAGATAGGGGAAAGGTGAAACACCACCATAGAATTAAGACAATGTGATTCAAGGAAATATTAAAAGCATAGGGGAAAGGAAAGGGAAAGCTCACCCTTCTACGTCATTATATTTGGAGAATAAGAAGGAAACAAAGGTACAAGAAGCAGGTGCATTTATTATTTTTGCATCTTCAGTATCCGGCATACTACTGCCTGTTGAATAATGATAAATGAATGTAGATAATGAAACCAAAAACCTGTAGTGGGGACAAGGTTGACTTGGGGAAGAGCACCATGGGACGGAGATAATATTAATCAGATTGCATCCCCAAATGCTAATACCAGAGCATCCAGTGAACACAGACAGACTTCTTCACTCATTCAGGTGATGTTTTTTCTTTACTAGAGGACAATAGCACATTTGCTTATTTAAAATCATTACGATGTAGTACATGTAGTAGATGCTCAGTTAATGTTACTTGTCTTCCCACTCCTTTCATCTCCATCTCTTTTCTGAAAGTTTCAGGAAGTTTGTGAAAATGGGAATTAATAATTAATAGATGTTTAATAAATAAAATACATATATATAATAATAAAATGCTCAGAACTATGGAAATTTCTTCATGGGCTTTTACCAGGCCTTTCTATCTATTGAGCGTTTCCTCTTCTATTATTCTCCTTATCAAGGACCTTAGAACAAAAGCCATTTCTCCTAGTTACATGTACCTAAGACTTCTCAGTCTACACTGGAGACCTGCTCGTGATAGATAACCCAAACACTGATACTTACCCTTTCTCCTATCTAGTTTGTTTTCATCCTAGCTGAGAATATTTAGGTTTTATACTTGATTTGCTTTGGTACCATATTTTGTTTCATTGGCACAGAGTAAATACCAGTGTCCTAGACAATAGTAAATTCTCATAAAGTGTCAATACAGGAGACAAAGATTTTTCGTTTAACACATTTGTGCCCTATTTTAGAGTCTTGGCCATGTGTTAATTCACACATTGGAAAAGACCTAAAATTTTTCCAAGTTTAGTGAAATAAAACATGCAGCTTTGTAGCAAATAGGAAATAAACTACTGAACTTTTTTGTTGGCCCTTTTGAAAGTTTCTGAAATGACTACAGTTTGATGTGCACATTATTTCAAGGAACTTTTTGGGTAAGGAAGTCGTTTACTTTCTTATGTTTATATTTCCTGCAGAGGTGTGTTAAGTATTTTTTTAAGTGATTTTATAAAAGACAATATATCCAGGGAAAGTGCCAGCTACTATACGGGAAAACAGAAAAGATTAAAGAGGAGTGCATTTGTCAAGAACTGGTTGACAGTTCTATATTCCAATGAAGAAAATGCTAATTCTATCGGCTGAATTCAGAACTGGGTTCTTCTCTTGAATTTCTAGAGACAAATGCCTCAAGCTTTCTTTTTTGGAGGGAGGGAGAGAGGTGATTGAAATTGTGGCAAGTAGCTCAGAATCTTATAGGAATAAGAGTTCAAAAACTAGTGTTCTGGAGGAACTTTCCTCATAAAAATTTTCTTTGTAATTGTGCTCGGGTTTATGTCAACTTGTTCATTCTCATTTGTAATTTTCTAGATGTTAAAAGGTCTGAAAGCATACCATTTTAGTACTCTATCAATCTGTTACATGCTCTACGGAAGTATTATAAAGCAAACACATCACCAAAATGGGATTCTTGATATTTTTTCTTTAAATTGCCATACACTTGACCTTAAATGAATTTGCAACAAAAAGAGTTAGACATTCTGTTATAGGTACAATATTTTAGGAGGTTTAAAATTTTAATCATGTAGTGGTAAGAAAATTCAAAGTTTTTATTAGATAAATAAAAATAATGAATATATGTACTTCATGGTCTAAGAATCTAATAGGGATTAGAAAGCCTATAGAAAAATAGGTGTGCAAATTTTTTTTAGTGTTTATTTCTAAGTTTGGGTTTAACTACTCTGAGTAATTGCCAAAGTACTGCTCAACATCTCACCCACTATTTTATTCTGCCTTTTTAATGTTAAAAATGATCCCAGGGCTTTTTGCCAAATAAATAAAATACTAACAAGCGTATTTAGTATAATTTTTCTGCAGATTGGACAGCAATATATTACTTATGAGGCTGGCATAGTTTAAGGACTAATCTTTCTTCTAAACCCTGATGGGAGTTATGTTTGACTAGCTAAATGTTTGAATACATAAATGCATTCAGCCTTTGGTATTTAAAGTGAGCATCATTAACTCAACATTTCAACTTAAACTTTGCTTAAACGATAAAGTTTCACCCAAGTGAAATCAATGGGAGGTGTATATGAATATATGAGGTTTCAGCTTGGCCTGCTAAGGGGTTTTGATGAAAACAGACTACCAAATTAAGAAATCACCAAAAATAGAGCAATTATTGGTTGAAGAAAAGATAACACTTAAAAGCTCGCGTGGTGTTTCTACCTAAGGGTCAATAATTTTACACACACACATATTTGGGGGCATTTAAGAATCCATCTTTTGCATGCTTAATGTTCATTTCACACTAACATCTGAAAACACCAGACTGGTTCCTGAAATACCACCCTGTCTATGTTGGGAGTTGTATTAAATGATCCAATTTTCCTAGCTTTTTTAGCATATTGATTCTTTCCCCAAATATTCACTAAGTGTTCACTGTTCACATTATTTGCCTAGGGAATTTTGTCTCTGGTTTTCTAAAAAGACACTAAAGGGAGTGGTAATGAAATCTTATAAAGATATAGCTTGAATATTTTACTAAAAATACTAATAATAGATCAGAATTTCCCATCATCCTCTACTCCATGTGGCATAAGCACAGAAGGGAGATATAATAGTGGCACCTCGCCCAATAATCATATCATTAAAGAATAAAATTTAGCTTTCCAGACATGAAATCTGATATGCACGGCTGCATGTAGAATCCCTTCCCACTCTAAACATATTAAAGTGTGGACACTAATTTACTATTTTGAATGAAAATTCATGAGCGACTTCCTCATGAGAAAAGCAGACTGCCTTTGCTATTAATAAATAAAGAGGAATATGGAGTTCTTTACAGCAGTAATTTTCTCAATTCTTATATATACCCACATACATGTAAAAATGTCTAAGAAAAATAAAATCAAGCCTGCAACCTTGTTAATAACTGGCCTGATTTTTCATGGATTGTGTGTCCACAAACACCTGTTACTGAAACAAAAGATGTAATGCACCAGTATAATCCATAAAATTCTAATTGCCAACATTATCCACAAAATTAGACCTGTCAATATAGATTTCTGGGTATATTCAGAGGATTCTGTTAGGCTGTCAGGAAATCAAAACCTTGTCCAAATTTTCAGATAATATTCTGGACTAAATTCTACCCAAGGAACTAGAAAACATTCTGAAGAATTTAAAAATTGATAGGAAGACTACACAAGACAAGCCAGGAAGACCACGTGCAATATTCTTGCAAGTTGACGTGAATCCTTTGTTGAAGGAAATGGAGGAATGAACAAGAGAATAAATTTTAAACACAAGAGATGATGGTGTTTTTTTAAAAAAGAGATAAATCTTCCTTTGTCATCGACTGTGTGTTAATAAGAGACTAAACCCAAACCTGCTACTGCGTGCTAGTGTGAGTTGGAGAGCTAACTCTTTCATAAAAGGACCGGCTTACTCTAGGCTTCACTAGTTTTCCAAGATTTAATAGGCAATAGCAAACAACCTGGAAATATCTGTTTTCCAATCCCTAACAAAAGCCTGGTAGCAGGATTAATATGAAAGTTCTCCCAAGATGACTTCATCTATATCTGCCATTGAGGCTGACCCTGCCCAGAGAGTCTGTGCTCAGACTGGGTTTTAGTTATGAGAGAACTGCTCTTGCTGAATTATGCTTTGACATCACTTCTGCAGCCTACATTAAACAACTGTCTTGGGAATTTGGCTTCTCTTTTAGGGGTGTAGTATCACAGACATCTGCCTTTGCCTTAAAAAACTACAGGAGAAATTCCTCCCAGGTCTCAACATTATAAGACATTGTGCTTCACTTGGTAAGTAATTATTTTCAGTCTTAGGACACTGTGAATTTTCTGACCAACAAGATTTTGAGGGGTGTAATAGCATAGATCAAATCTTAGCCCTCCTTGAGAACATGCATAAAATAGACATTTGTTTATTTTCTTACAAATATTGGCAATATTTTTACAAGTTGACTCAAATCCTTTTTTGAAGGAAATGGGGCAATGAACAAAATAATAAATTTTAAAGAAAGGAGTTAAGCTCACACACTAAAATGAAGTAGAACAGATTCATCTTAGGTGCCTTCTCATTGCCCCTGTTAGCACCTCTCTCCCCCTTCAATGCCCCTCATCAACCTCCCAAAACTGTACAGAAATTGAGCATTGTTAAGGGATATATACATTTTTTATTACTTGACTTTACTCTTAACTCTGAAATCCTACTTCCCAGAAAGTATGCTTCCACCTTCCTGGTCTGTTCTTTGTTGGCTCCTGCCATGAATGGCATTAGATCACGGAAGTGGAAGACTGTCTGAGTCTACAATTAGTTTAATGTAGTTGCACATTAAAGGGACATAAGGTCATGACCCCAAAAGAATACATTTCTAGTGGTGAAATTTTTTGTTTGGTTTAGTCCACAAAGACCTATGGTAATAAACACAGAGCGGTCAGAGTATCAGTCATCCAAGAAGTACCCAGGTAATTTTTCTCCTTTTAATTGCCTGCTGCATTGTTATCCCAGCACCAGATTACCAGGGAAGAAGCAACAAGGGCCTGAACTGAGCCACCGTTAGATGGAGAAAGGCAAGTGTAAGGGGAAGGAAACAGAAATATATGCTAGGAATAAGGTTTCTTTGGGTTGTCTAGTGATTTAATCTATCTGTAAGTGTGTTCTCAACTCTGGCACATATAAGAGTAGTACTTCATTTTATGGCTAGCATGTAACAAAATAAAAAAAAAAATTATGTAGCAATGTTCCAACAATATCCACTGAGCCGAAATTCAAAATAGTCAAAGTGTGTATGTGAGTGTGTGAGAGAAAGACAGAGACAGAGAGAGGCCGTGAGTGAGTTCGAATGTTCATCCAACTGCACAGAAGTACTTTTTTATCTGGTGAAAACCAAAAAGATCACCCGATGGCAGTGAAATCCAGGGTGATGATATCCCTTCTTATGTAGCTGACACAAGTCATTCAGCATATCTTACTGCTTAATCTAGAGAGGCAGATTTGGTGTTTACTCAAGTAATATTTTAAATAGTGATTTATTTGTTTTCACTTGTCAATGTTACTTCTCTTTAGGGGTGTTTTCTGTATACAAGATACATATAAATAAAATGCGAATTTATAAACATATATTTATATATTATATTTGTTACTGTATAATTTATGCACAAATATACATGGTAATTTATTATATATTAGTCTATACTATGTATACTATATATACTATATATATACTAATACATAATATATACTTATTTGTATGTGTGTTTTTATACCAATCCAGGGGCACTTTTTCAAGAAAAGAAACTCATCTTTCCTGCCAAACCTTGCTCTATTATCCTATTTTCATTTGCTTAAAGTTCATTTCATTCAGCCTGTTGTGCTTGGGAATAACCTATAAACACTGTTTGCACTGGGAAGGAGATTTACACTAAAGCCTTGTGTGATGAGGAGTGAATTACTCCCATATTCTTAGACACAAGGAATAAACCTCGACTACATCTCTATCTGTAGACACTACCCAATTTTAGCCACAGCCAGAGGAAGTCTGGCATGTGTCTGATGAGGTTGAGCTATCTTCTAACAGGGATGTCCAGGCTGAGCCACATTTGGAAGAAAAAGAGTTGTCTTAGGCCACACACTAACTACACAAACACTAACAAAAGCTGAGGAGAAACAAAAAAGGTCCCTGAATAATTTTTATGATAGCTGCAAAAAAGTCCTCCCATAATCCACACGTGGCCTGTGGATGGTAGATTGGACACCCTCACTTCACCACAAGGGTATATAATTCCCTAAGCAATTGCTTGAGAATCCCTTGTAATCCCGGGAAGCAGAGTCAAGACTAATCATCTTGCCCTTCTGCATCAGCAACAACTGATTATGCTAAACCAACACACACAGACACACATCCCTTACCTGGTTATTCTCTGTGGCTAAAATTCTTACCCTCTCTCTACCTAGCCCCCTTTTAATGGCTAAAATCTCTTCATCTTTTAAGAAAGCTCAGATGTTCCTTCATATTATAAGCCTTGCTGACTCCTTTCAACCAGATGGGGATTAGAACCCTCTTCAGAACCCATAATAACATTGTGTCTTAATTTTGCCTGTTATTTTATAAGGATGATCTAAGTGTCCTGTGTATCTCTGTCAGTACACTGAGGACTGTGGAGATTAAGTCTTACATATATTTTTCATTCCTAGCATCTTGTACCAATCCCTGCAACATAATAGCTGCATGATTCACATTTCATTAACTTATTTTTCACGTATCTATTACATTCCAGGTATTTTAGATATTTTCTTAATTATTATATTTCCTTGCTGTAAAAAAAAAAAAATGAAGTAGACTGGAATAACTAATCCCATTTTACAGACTGAGATATTGCATCTTGGTGAGGTAAACGTCCCAGTGAAGACTGTACAGCTGAAAAGTAGCCAAGTGCCAACTTGAATTCTATCCTTAATTTTTAATCTAATACGCTTCCTCTCCTCACATAGGAAATTAGTTTAAAATGAATGCATGACTATCCCTAAACATAGGTATTAATTGTGTAGTTGGAAGCAATCTGAGCAGATCTGACATTCTAATATCTAGAATCCAGCATTTTTTTTGTGTTGTATAATCCTTTTGTTTTCAATTTCATTTAATTCTGCACTAATTTTGGTTATTTCTTTTCTTCTACTGGGTTTGGGATTGGAATATTCTTCCTTTTCCAGTTGTTTGAGATGTCCCATTAAGTTGTTAACTTCCTTTCTTTCTGTTCTCTTGAGAAAGGCTTGCAGTGCTATAAATTTCGCTCTTAGGACTGCCTTTGCAGTATCCCAGAGGTTCTGATAATTCGTGTTTTCATTGTTGTTTTGTTCCAAAAATTTGGTAATTTCCTTCTTAATCTTGTCTATAACACAGCTATTCTTCAGCATAAGGTTATTTAGTTTGTATGTTTTTGTATGAGTATGCAGATTCCTGTTGTTACTGAGTTCAACTTTTATTCCATGATGATCCGAAAAGATGCAAGGAATAATTTCTATTCTTTTAAATTTGCTGAGTTAGACTTGTGACCAAAGATGTGCTCAATTTTGGAGTATGTTCCATGGGCTGATGAGAAGAATGTGTATTCAGTTTTGTTAGGATGAAATGTTCTGTAGATGTCTGTTAAATCCAAGTGTTGAATGGTTAAATGTAAGTCTAAAATTTCTTTGCTTAGCTTCTTTTTGGAGGATCTATCAAACACTGCCAAAGGAGTGTTAAAGTCTCCGACTATTATGGTGCTGGAGGAAATCAAGTTGCTCATGTCTGTTAGAGTCTCTCTTATAAATTGAGATGTATTCTGGTTGGGTGCACAAATATGAATAATTGAAATCTCATCATGTTGAGTGTTACCCTTAACAAATATGAAGTGACCATCCTTATTTTTCCTTACTTTCGTTGGTTTAAAGCCTATTGTATCTGCAAATAAAATTGCAACACCTGCTTTTTTCTGATTTCCATTTGCCTGAAATATAGATGACCATATATATTTCACCCTGAGTCTATATTTATCTTATAAAATAAGATGAGATTCTCGTATGCAGCAGATATCTGGCCTGAGTTTTTGTATCCACTCAGCCAACCTATGCCTCTTTGGAGGGCAATTTAAGCCATTCACATTAATTATAAATATTGATGAGCCTGGTAGTATTTTGGGTATGGAGTTTTTCAAAAGTCCAGTGGACACTTTTAATGCTTTCGCCACTGTGGAAGTTGGAATTTGATCAAAAGTTTCTGAGTGAATTTACTTTTGTGGTGGAGGATTGCACTGGTCATTATGGAGGATAGGTCTAAGAATATCCTGGAGAGCTGGTTTAGTTGTGGCAAATTTCTTCAACATGCGAATGTCATTAAAGTATTCAAATTCTCCATCATAAATGAAACTCAGTTTTGCTGCATATAGGATTCTGGGTTGAAAGTTATTTTGTTTTAGGAGATTAAAAGTTGATGACCAACTTCTCCTATCTTCAAAGGTTTCAGAAGAGAGATCTGCAGTCATTCTAATATTCTTCTCCTTGTAGGTTATTGTATTATTCCGTCTGGCTGCTTGTAGAATTTTCTCCTTCTTTTAACTTTGGTGTCCTTAATTATAATGTGTCTAGGAGATGTCTTATTCGGGTTGAGTCGTGCCAGGGTTCTGAAACTGTCTGCTATCTGAATTTCAAAATCTCTTGGCATGTCTGGAAAGTTCTCATTCATTATCTCATGAAGAAGAGCCTCTGTGCCTTTTAAAACCACCTCGTTGCCTTCAGGAATTCCTATAAAGTGAATATTTGTTTTCTTTGAATTATGCCAGAGCTCTCTGAGAGCATCATCTGTTTTTGCTCTTCACTTCTCTTCCTCTTTGAGTGCTTTGGGAGCATTCAAAACTTTGTTTTCAATGTCAGAAATCCTTTCTTCTGCCTGATCCATTCTGTTACTGAGAGATTCTACTGTATTTCTCAGATCTTTGAGGGCTGCAAATTCTTATCTCAATGTGTCAAAATCTTTGGTGATTTTGTCTTTGAATTCATTGAATTCTTAAGACAACTTTTGAAATGCTCCTTGAATTTCTAATTCCAACTTTACCTCCATTCTATTAATCTTATTTTCAATCCAAATTCTGAATTTGATTTCTTACATCTCAGCCCTCTGTTTATGAATGGGATCTTCAGTTATGTCCACCATGTCATTCCTTGAGGGAGATGATCTACTCTGGTTATTCATGTTACTGGAGTTTTTCTGCTGATTCCACCCCATGATTATTTCACACCATTTGGCTAGATGAGCAGATAAGGTGAAGTTGGGTTGGGGGGTCTCCTGGAGTAGTGATTAACCAGCCCTTTGCCCAAGAGCAGGGACTGGTGTCTGTACCTTTTCCCCTAGAGCTTTGCAAAGGACCCATACAGTTCTACAGCCTGAGAAACTGGGGACCTGCTTGGTGTGGTGGGGCTAAGTGGCTCTGTCTTGTTTTCGGATGGTCTCTGTCCTACCCTAGTGAATCAGTTACTCTGGGTTGAAGTCCAGTGCTTTTATCTATACAGATAAAGAAGGGAAATAGAAGTCAACTGTAGTTTTTAATCCCATCATTAGAGCTACCACCTGGAATTCTTAATGATCTAGGCTTTACTTTGTAAGCCTCATATAATACAGCAGGAAAGATTCTAAATGAAATCCAAATGTTCCGATTACCCATACTTTTAAAAACATGCATTCCTAAGAGACAATGTTACATTTACCTGGGCGGGGGGTATAGTTGATCATGAGAAGAGCTCCTTGCTCTCTCAGCCTTTTCTACCCCATAGTCAATTACTGACAGTTGAGAAGCCCAAAACATTTCTGAGATCCAGATAGGCTTCCTAGGCATTTCTGCTTGGTTGTTCCACAGATCATCAAAAGAACTATATCCCCAGTACTCAGTTTCTTTCCCTCTCCTTCTCCTCACTTTCCCTGAGTGAATGATACATCTGTTTGTCAGAGTGCATAAGCCTGAAATGTGAAGGTATGTTCTTAAACCCTCCCTCCCTCAACAACCCCCATCTGATGAGTGACCACACCTTGTCAATTAAACTTCCTTCTTTCAGGTCTTCTCTGGTGTCTTAGCTCAGGCCCTAACTAATTCTCACTTGGATGACTATGACTGCAACAGCCTCTTATCTGAGCACTGTCTGATCTTGCCCTAACCAATCTATTCTCCACACTGTTAACAGAAAATTGTTGCCAACAGCCAGCCTAGTCATGCGAGACATCCTTCCATAGTTCCACCTGTGCACACACTGCCTCCTCGGGGAAACACTGTTGCCAGTTCTGACCCCAGGCCAGAAGAGCTCCTAGCTCTCTCAGCCTCTTCCACCCATAGTCAAAAGAACCATGACTTCAAGGTTTAACTGCGTAACATTTCTAGAGGGTTTTTCTGATTTACATATGGCTGCCATCCTTTGTGACCCACAGCCTCCAGTGTCTAGCACAGCCTGTACTTAATAGGTGCTCAATAAATATTAAACGTTGACTTATGCCAAAACCATTTGAATCCTAAGACTCATTTTCTTTCTCCTTTTTTGATCCAATCACTGGGCCATCAAAGTGGTTCTTTTTCCCTCACCCCCCTCAACCCATGCATTGGTCACTGAGGCTTACCAATTCTTTCTGGCCTTAGTCTCCAATCCATTCTCCATTAATTCCCAGCCTAAAAACTCCACTATTCAAAGTGTTGTTTCTCAAACTTCAGAATCAGAATCACCTGGGAACTTTGTTAAGCAAAGATTGCTGGTCTCCACCCTCAAACTTTCCAATTCATTAGGCCTGGAGTGGGACCCAGAAATGACATTTCTATCAAATTCTTAGGAGATGTTGATGCTGCTGATCCAGAGACCACACTTCAGAATAACGGTTCCCAACTGGTATTGAGCATTATTAATGGAATATTATCATTATCATTCAATTCTGCCTACTGAGTCATTACTTTCAGTAGTGGTGGGATAGGTAGGCATTTTTCTGCTTTTGCTCCATCAGGTGATCCTGATACACTATTCTGGTTAAGAACCATGAATTCAGGCTGGGCACAGCGGCTCACACCTATAATTCTAGCACTCTGGGAGGCCAAAGTAGGAAGATTGCCTGAGCTCAGAAGGTCAAGACCAGCAAGAGTGAGACCCAGTCCCTACTAAAAATAGAAAAACTAGCCATGTGTTGTGGCAAGTGCCCATCTCAACTACTTCGGAGACTGAGGAAAGATGGTTTCTTGAGCCCAAGAGTTTGAGGTTGCTATGAGCTATGAGCTAAATTTCATGGCATTCTACTGAGGGCAACAAAGTGAGACTCTGTCTCAAATAAAAAACAAAAAACCCATGAATTCAAGGATTAACTCTAGGATCTGGACTTCACCTTTTCCCAAAGCCATATTATTCTCACCTCCACCTTTCTACCCCATCTCCAGTCCTGTGAAACAGCAATTGGATATGCTAGCCCTTTGCTCCCTCTTAGCCCCAGATCAGTTTTAGTCACTCAGTCATGGATCCACTCATTCATTGAGCAACTGGATGTGCCAGGCACTGGACCAGATGCAGGGGTGAGTGCAATGGATGTGATAGGCCCAGGCCAACTCACAGAACCCATCCTGTTGGCTCTACACTCCCCTAGAACTCTGTTTTCCTTCCCCCCTCACTGCATTGGTCAATATTGGCTTAATACCACATTCTCTCACTAGCCCATGAGAGATTCAATGTGTTCTGTCATTGTGGGTCTCAATAAATGTTTTTCAGATGAATGTGAAAAGCTTTTCCCCAACCTAGCCTCTTTCAAAACTCATCTCCAGAGCCCTCCCACTCTCTCTACCTTCTTTCCAGACCTGCTCCAATTGCACCTGACACAATCAGAATTGAGCTCTGCGTTCAATGAGCCCTGTCCTCTTCCCTACCCAGGTTTCTCACTCAGAACTTGAATCTTTATTCCATGTTATTTACAAACATCTGGTTCTTCTATCAAACTATGAGCCTCCCACAGGTAGCAACCATTTCATTTTCACCTTTTTAATCTCTGTGCTTCATACACAGCCTGCCACATAGAAAGTACTTAAAGATGTTTGTAAAACTAATGAACAGGTTGATTTTGTTTTGACTTAGACCTTTTTTGCAATGTTTTGTCCAAACTTCTTTGTGGTTTTAATGAAATCTCCTTAAGACTCTTTCTTTCTCCACAGTAGGAAGATACCCTAATTCAAACTTCATACATTATGGATGAAACACAGGATCTGGGGGGGGGGGGGATAAAGTTTATCCAGGGTCTAAATGATATCTTACAAGAGAAGGCAATGAGTGACTTTATGGATTATCTGATGCATTCTCAACCCAGGGTCCTGAGTTGAAGTCGTAGCTCCCCCTTAAAGCTTCTATCCCAGAAAAGTAAGTCACCCAGGCTTTTTGCCTCTCAATTCTCTTCTTTAGTGACTGAACAAAGGACATGGTTTTTATTTTTTATTTTTTACTTTTTTTCTTGCTCAGACTGGTCTTGAACTTGTAAGCTCAAGCAATCCACCCACCTCAGCCTCTCAGAGGGCTAGGACTCCAGGCATGTGCCACCACACCCAGTCAATCCCAGCTACTTGAGAGGCTGAGGCAGGAGGATCGCCTGAGGCCAGAAGTTTGAGGTTACAGTGAGTCATGAGTGTGCCACTGCATGCTAGCCAGGGCAACAGAGTGAGATTTTGTCTCTTGAAATAAGTAAGTAAGTAAATAAATAAACAAATTAATAAATATGAGAACTAGTATGGCCTCAAGAAAAATACAGACATACAAGGACATGGTTTTTAATCTACACTAATTTTTAAGAGCAAGTATGATATAGTTAATGAATAAATAGCATCTTTGAAATTCATTAGAAAAAATTCATCATATAAGCTCTCAATAGGAAGAGGCATCTGATAGAGAGATGGTTACAACTTTACAAAATACACAGAATAAAAGTATTCTTGACAAACTATTTCCAGAGCATCATGCCATGTACATAGTAGGCCACCAATGAATATTTATTGGATAACAAGAACAAGGTGATTAATAAGTGCTTTCACTTAAATTGAAAAGCACAGACTCCTGCAGCTGCTGACAGTCACCAGGGACTCACACACTGCTATTTCCTCCAGGAGCCCAGGTCCCACTTTGAGGTCCTGGGGCCAGTGCCAGGTGCTTCCCACAGGTGAACAAACTTGTTTCTAGAGCCCATACAGCGTCACATACATTCAGGGAAATCCTCCCACCGTACATATTTATGATTGTTAACGACACAATTCACAGGTGTATACGTGCTGTGATATATCACCTTGATGCATGCTTTTTCATCAAGCCAGAGAGGTTATGAATTCATTTCTAAATGATATTTTGGTCATATAAATGTCTCAGAAATTCAAGACCACCATTCTACGTAGCAGCTGAGTCTTCCGGAGTAGTCTCATTCCTTTTTTGTCTATATTAGTACATATAATCTTTTTAGCATGCATGTAGGCATAAGGAGGAAATACAAAGATATGAAATGTATACCAACTTAATTTCTCTTTAGTATATCGAATCTCTGCATATGGAATGAAGACCCCTGAATGTCCACACTAGGCCCACAATTACCTAATAAAAACAATGCTCATTCTATATAACAAAAAGAATGGTTAATATAGTTAATGCATCATTGGAGCAGATAATTTTACAAAGCTATGTTCTTAAAGCTTCAGAATTAAGTATTTCACTGTGGGAACAGAGAGTTTTAGGGGCAGGACACCCCAGATAACCTCACCCACATGCATTTCTCAGACAATGCTTTTCTGTATGTAAACAGAAAATAGAAAGGAGTATATGAGTTTAGTTCTCAGTATTAAAATTGTTGGCTTTCCTTCAGCGCACTCTTAAATTTCTGCACAATGCACAGCCTTCAGCACCCCAAGGAGCATAAACAAAGGATATCAGGCAAGTTCACCTACTCCCACTTCACAAAACAATGCTTGCTGTTAACTAAGCAATTCCCAGGGCAGATTTATGATTTGTGGAGTCCAGAGTGAGTACTCAGGTTGGGTTCCTGGAATCTGGGGTCAGAAGCACGTGGTGCTGCTCAATCCCCAAGGCTTTTAGAAAACATGAAAATGTGACCTAAAGTTTATGCTTGCATATACACCAGAGACTGTTTAGGCATTTAGAGAAATTAAAGCACACTAAGGCCTCAAAACAGCTTATTGTTCAAGCTTCAAGATTTAACCTTTTCTTTCTTATTTGTGGCTACGTTTCCTGCTATTGCATAAATGTCTACTGAATTAACTAACAAGAACTGACTATATATATAAAATGTCTTATGTATAAAAAAAAAAAGAGATAAAGCAAGAAATTACATAGAAAAATCCTTTCTCCTTTCTGAAACAGAATTATGACATTGATCCTTTTCTCTATATTCTAAGAATCCTGAGTTTTCATAAGAATGTGTGATCTATGTACTTGATTTATCCCAAAACTGTGTATGATGATTGTAAGTCCAGTAAGAACTACACATACTTTAAAAAGTAAATGCAAATAAGTGTATGAAAAGGCATCTTTCCTCCTATCTTTTCAGGGAATATCTTGACTAGAGTTATACACTTTAGGTTTATATAATGCTATTAACACATAACTTAACTTGGGGGAATAGTTTCTTCCCCTTGTTGTCTGGTTCAAATATAAGAGTCAAATAGGTCACTATTCTCATTTTTATGAGTATGATTATTAAGTTATTAAAACTATGAAATAATTAAATTTCATCAGTATTCTTTCATTCCTTAATAATCACCTACTAAATATTAAAACTGATTCAGAAAAGATGAAAAATATATAAAGACAATGTTTGCATAACATTAAAGTCATTTAAAAAATATCTGAGTACGTGATCTAACTATTCCATAGTATGGGTAGTTAGTATAAGTACAGCCAAGTGTCTCAAGCTGAATGGAAATTGTTGATAGGTCCCTGAAGGCATTAGGTCCTTTCATATACCATGGACAATTCAAGTGCTAGTCTATTATACCAATTGACATTGTGTGAAGCTAAGTATCTCACTCATGGTCTCCAAATAATTATTAAGTTCTTATGTTAATCGGGAAAATTATGTTCTACCAAGTTTCCATTGAAGTTCTAGTGTTTAGAAGTCCTTAAATAGACTTTAAAATAAATAGTGAAGTTAGGGCAGCGCCTGTGGCTCATCGAGTAGGGCGCCAGCCCCATATACTGAAGGTGGCAGGTTCTAACCCGGCCTCCACCAAACTGCAAAACAGAAAAATAGCCGGGCATTGTGGCAGGTGCTTGTGGTCCCAGCTACTTGGAAGGCTGAGGCAAGAGAATCGCCTAAGCCCAGGAGTTGGAGGTTGCTGTGAGCTGTGTGGTGCCGCGGCACTCTACCGAGGGCAATAAAGTGAGACTCTGTCTCTACAAAAAAAAAAAAAAAAAATAGTGAAGTTTAAAAGGGGGAGATATAAGGAAAAAAATAAGTTATGAAAAAAAGGATCAATACTGTACATGTAGATACAATGTGGTCATAAAACACTCATAACATCATAAGACGGTATTTAAAAATACAATAATGAAATTAGGAAGTGGTAGGTTAGATGATGGAGGCTGACAAAATCCACAGTATGGCACAAATGGAGAAGCACAGAAATGCCTACCTGGTGAGCTTCTCCCCATCTGTTAGCTAAGGAGGAAACGCCTGCCTACATCTACCAGTAGAAAATCATTGAAAAGGTAGATTAGTGAGAATAAAACAACAAAAAGAATAGTTCCCTACCCATTGCTTCCCACTGAGTGAACTTTGGACATGTCAGCAAACTCCTCCTTCCTCTTGCTGCTGCTCGTGTACTGCTCGCTGTACAGCTTGAGCGACATCTGCTCAACAGCGTCTCTTTGTGCTTCCAGGTAGCACAGCTGAACCTCGGCCTGGAGACGGAAACAGGGAGGAATTGCTGTTTTAATCCAAAAGGAATGCATTGCAAGAGAAGTGTAACAGTTCAAAGTACAGGAATAGTTCACATCATTATACCACTCGTTTTTTGAGTTGGATTTAATGGGATCAGCTGGGCATATTACAAAATTATGTTTTAGATCTGAATCTTATAAGTTCTTCCTTAAAATATGACCCAAATAGAGAAACCCTCAGAAGACTCTGCAAATATCACAAAATATCCTTGAGATCATAATACTGTATGATAAGACTTTGCATAAAAATTCTGTGAAATTCCTCAATAATAATCTTCCTCATATTGCCACATATGTAACACTTATTTTTTAAAGATTCCCCTCCAACCCATACATTTGCATGGACACATATTCTGAATGCTTCTCTAATCTTCCCTGTGGAGAATAAAAAAGCCAAGTATTAATTCTGGTACCTCTTCAATAGTAATGATTGACCTTTATCACATTTTTTGGTTCTCTTTTATTATTGACTTAATAATTTTAAGGTAGAGGGAATGGTGTGATTTTACTTACATGCAAGTTTGAATTGTTAAATCTTTCATAGTTACTTGGAGCTCATTGTAGTAAAGGAGAGGTAGTAAGTTCACCACGCTGTTTTCTATCAAACCAAGGCCAAAAGAATGCTGAATAATATTTGGCATGGAAATGTATTGAATAGATGCTTTATTTATTGCAGCTGTTGTGATTTCTGTGGCTTTAGGGTTCCCTAGAACACCAGATGAGACTGAGAATGAAGTCTTCTTAGGGGCATGCCTGTCCGTGGTAAAGGGAAGGGGGCAACACTAAGCTCACATATATCGTGGACCAAAGAACTAGTTTTTTGTAGTGCACTTCACTAAATCCAAGCATGTCCATTAACATTTCTAATAAATCTTAACACTGCTACTTTATAATTTTATTACATATTCTTCTAAGAAAAATCAGTTCTAGGTCAGCTGTTGGGTGGCTGCCAGAATTCTATAACATATATGAAGAAAAGTCAAGTCAGACATGACCACCTGTTCTTACTATCCTTAGCTGACCAAGGGCTTTCACCTGGTCTTTAGTTGTACAGACCCAACTGTGGAGAAAAAGTGAATTTTATAAGCTGGCAGCTGTGTAAAAGTCCAAACTAGGACTCTGTAAAGGAAATGCGTAGCTTATGAAAACTGAGGTCTCAAACCATTCTAGAATTCCTGTGTTGTTTTTTATAAGAAACTAGATATGAATGTCCAGATTGCCAAGGAATAACTTAAAGAAATAATGTTAAGGCTGGGTGCATTGACTCATGCCTGTAATCCTAGCACTCTGGGAGGCCCAGGCAGGTGGATTGCTTGAGTTCGAGACCAGCCTGAGCAAAAAACAAGACCCTGTCTCTAAAAACTAGCCAGGTGTTATGGTGGCTGCCTGTAGTCCCAGCTACCTGGGAGGCTGAGGCAAGAGAATCACTTGAGCCCAAAGAGTTTGGTGGAAAAGAGGGGGTACCATCTGGAAGGAATGTTGGGTTTTTTTTGTTTTTTATTTTTAGGAATATTGTTTTTAATATTCCAACAATACCACAGCACTCTATCGAGGGTGACTGAGTAAGACTCTGTCTCCAAAAAAAAAAAAAAAAAAAACAGAAAGAAAGAAAGAAAAGAAAAAGAGAAGAAAGAAAAGAAACAATGTTAAAATTACTATAGTTATATAATTGAAGTTTCTGAAATCAGTTCAAAACTGCAATACATGTATTGGTCCATGTGAATTTTTTTTTACCTAAACTAATTGGCTTGAATAAGAATAGATCCACCTGGATTAAGAATTATGTCAAACGCTATAAACAAAGAATAATTTTATGTGGATTATATTCAGTTTGGGGTAGGAGGTATGGCTGCTGGGAAAGCAGAAAGGAAATGCTAGATGATGGAATTAGCATCTTTATTAATGATATGGAAGAGAAGGCAGGCAGAATGTTAATGGCATCTATGGAAGAGTGCCAATTAAGATCTTTGCAAGCATCATCGAAGCTGGAGGAATAATACCTACTGAGTAAGAATATTTTTTTAAAGGAAAAAACAGAATATAGAGAGCTGATCAGAAAATCAAAATAATACATCTTTTAAGAAAACATACATGTGGCTTACATCTATAATCCTAGCACTCTGGGAGGCCAAGGCAGATGGATTGCCTGAGCTTAAGAGTTCAAGACCAGTCTGAGCAAGAGAGAGACCCCATCACTAAAAATAGCTGGGCATTGTGGTGGGCACCTATAGTCCCAGCTACTTGGGAGGCTGAGGCAAGAGCATCACTTGAGCCCAAAAGTTTGAGGTTGCTCAATGCTATGATGCCACAGCACTCTACCCCAGGGTGACTGAATGAGACTCTGCTTCAAAAAAAAAAGAAAAAGGAAAAGAAATCACATAAATTCTTATGTGATAGATAAATAAGATTACAAAGATATTAAATAATGGTCAAAGAACTTAAAAACAATATTCCTTCCAAATGCTACCCCCACTTTTCTAACAAAAGTCTATAGGGAATAATAAATATTACAGCCACACTAAGTACTTCACTGATCTCAGAATAAGGTGTTTAGCAATAATGCATCTGTGCCATTAGGTACCAAGGGATGTGTTTGATATCTAGAAGTTGCAGTTAGTTTTTAACCATTTAAATAATAAGCTGAACACCATTCTGGATAAATGATCTCACAAATGTGTGTCACTGGTCACAAAAAGGATCATAAAGTAGGAAGTTAATATAGTCTCATCACCACTACAGAAAATAATCCCCATTCATCCTTTTGTGATCCTTGGCCCTTCTTGGGTACCAAGGGAAACACCTCTCCTATGACAGGGATACAGGAAAAGGAATTCAGAGAACAAAGCTGTGAGCAACTGGAAAGATAATTAGTCACCTTACAAAGTGATTGAAATGTTGTAATCTGAGACTTTTATTGAGCAATATGTCACCACCATTTGACATGGGAAACTTCCCTGCACTAACGAGGAGATGAATTAGATGGCCCAGGTCTTTGCTATCCATCTCTATTTCTATCTCTGCTTTCAGTGATTCATTCTTAAATGTGATGATAAAAATAGAACCAAAGTATTTTCTTCTGCTAAGGTTGAATGGCTTTGCCAGTCTAAATCTCTCTGCAGACTGTCTTAACTTTTTCTCATACTATATCTTAGTCCAAAGACAAGTTTTTAGGAGAAAGACTGGAAGAAAATATAGTCCTTTAAAAATAGTAACATGATCTCTGTTTGAAAGAATTTCATTAGCATCTATGATAACAGTGGATACTTTTAAAAGTGACTTTTGCAAATGGAAAACTTAGCTTGATTAAATAATATTAAAAATGTGTAATCAAAAGAATTTGGCAATTTACTCATTAAAGAAAAAAAAAAAAACAAGACTACTCAGTGACAGAAAGTGAAGTGACAGCTTCATTCCTAGGTCACTGAGAGACCCCTGGTGCCATCAGCAGAAGGTGGGGTATAAGCAGAGCATTACAGACAGATGAAAGAAATGACCTGGATTTTGAGGGATGGAGGGGTTTTTTAATTTGAAGACTGGTGAGATTCTCAGAATGGGGTGTTCAGCAAGCAGGTAGAAACATTAAGATTAAAATACCAATATAGAGGCAATGGCTGACAATAGGAGATGAAATCAGAGTGTCATGGAATAGAGAAGACAATGAGGAGAGAAAAGGGATCAGTTTTCACTTACATTAATCTACACCTGTATTATCTGTTGGCTCACCCAGTGCAATGGATTTTCCCTCTTCAAATTCATTTTATATATTGTTTATTGATTGATCTTTTTGGAAGATAGCTGAGATCATTGGTGTGTTATTTCAGGATTTCAGGCTTGATTCTGGACCTCTTTTCTTTATCTATACTCTCTTCCATAGCTTTAAATGCCAACTATAGGAATGCCTTCCAATCCTCTCCACTGAGCTCTACACTTATATACCCAACCAAGCCCCTGACATTGCTACTTGGATTGCTTTTGGCCTTGCCATTTAAAACAGAACTCTTCATTCTCATCTTCACCACATCCCCCCAAACCCTTTCTGTACTTAGACCTTTCATTTTAAATAAATGGCACCATCTACTGCTCAGGTCAAAAACATGAGTCATTCTGCGCCCCTCTTCTTTATTTCCCCAGCAAGTTACTTCCCATAATGTTGCTTCTTCCTCTTCAATGCCTCTCCAGTTTTTCTCTCCAATCTGCACTGCTGCCAGCTTAGTCCCAGCCTTCATCGTATCTCTCACCTGCAGGGCAGCAATTATCTTCCAACGTGTATCTCTCTTCACTTATTCCTACCCCTCCAATTTCTTCCCTTACAGTGGCCAGAGCCCTCTGTATAAAACGTGAGCTGCTTTCCTATTGCATCAGACCTGAAAAGCAAACTTCTCCCCATGGTCTTTAAGATTTGGTTTTTGCCTGCCTAGATATTTTTCCCTACTAATCTCACTTAATCACCATGTTCTTGTCCCCTTTGCCTTCTTTCAAGTCTTAAACATTTCAGTTCTTCAAACAGCTCTTTCCTGTCCCAGGACGTCTGCATATACTGTTCCCTTCTCAGGAACATTCTCTTGCTAATGCCTTCTCACCCTTCACCTCTCAGCTGACATGTTACTTCTCACAGAGGCCTTCCCTAACTACCCTATCAAAAGTACATTCACTTTATTTTTCTCTATTTCAGAGCAAGGTTAATTTCCTTTGTAGAACATATCACAACTTAAAATTCTTGCATTTGCTAGTTACATTTTTTATGTCTCCAAGTTCCATAAAGTACTGTGTCTGTCTCCTTTGTCATTTGCATTCCCAGCACTTTGGCCATATCTGCAATAAGGCCAAATAATTGTTGGTAAGGGCTCAGTAAATAATTGTTGAATGAATGACTTGTGCTTCCGGGCACCTCTCCATTTATTGCTCATATGTTCACTGAGACATTATCATGTCTCAGGAACGACACTTGGAACTATGGGTACAGGGGAGAATAAACCATAGATGCTTCTCCTTAGGGAATACAGGGTGGTACGAGAGAGAGCCACGACATCAATAACCACAAATGTCCAAATGAAATTATTGTCAGGGAGGACAGAAAATAAAATAATTTATTATTTGAAGTGGGTGGGTGGTAAAGGCTTGATATAAGTGGCATTTAGCCCAGAACTGAGATAATGGGTATGTCTTTGTCAGGTGAAGAAGCAGATACATATCTTTATAGGCAGAATAATTCATTTGTTCAGGGGCTCAGGGTCACGGAAGGAAGTGGCAAGTTCAAAGAATAGTGGCTGGAGCTTTGGGGAATTTGAAAGAAGAGGCTAGAGTGGAAGGAGATAGACTATGGAGAATGTCACATTGGGGAACTGGGGTGCTACTCCTGTACAACAAAGTGCTAGAAGAAACTGTTTTTGTGATGGCTTCAATCTTCCTCCATCTTCACTTTCTGTCATCACAAGATAATTATCTGATGGCTTAGTCCAAATATGTTCGTAGAACTTCTGCCACCTGCTGTGCTTTGAGAACACTGCATGGGGAAGAGAACCAGCAGTTCCCATCACACTGGATCCTCAGTACACCAAACCATGAGGATGCCGCAGAGAGCCTAGTAACTAGTACATCTAGTAAATGTTTAACATCATGTTAGGGCCTGAATCATGTCCTCCTACTCCCAAATTCCTGTGTTTGAAGCTCTAAGCCCCCCAGGGACTATATCTAGGGATGGGCTCTGTAAGGAGGTAATTACGGTTAAATGAGGCCATAAGGGTGGAGCCCTAATCCAAAAGGACTGATTTCTTTTCCTCTCTTTCTTTCTTTTTTTTTTTTGGCCAGGGCCAGGTTTGAAGCCACCACCTCCAGTATATGGGGCCAGCGTCCTACTCCTTTGAGCCACAGGCGCGCCCAGGACTGATTTCTTTATAGGAAGAGGAAGTCACCAGAAGTGTGCATGCACAGAGGAAAGGCCGTATGAGGACCCAGCCCCAGCAAGAAGGCTGCTATCTGCAAGCCAAGGAGAGAGTCTTCACCAGAAACTAAACCCACGGACATGTTGATCTTGGACTTCCAGCCTCCAGATACTATGAGAAATAATTTCTCCTATTTAACCACCTAGTCTGTAGTATTCAATTACAGTAGCCTAATAAAGTTAGAAGTACCTGTTTCTCATCTAAGATTTAATACAATTGCTTTATTATTTAACAATGCTAGCCATGTTTCCCCCCTTTATTTTGTATGCATGTAGTACCTAAATCACTAGAGATGCTCCTCTTTGAATTTAGACTACAAATTAGTAATTAAATCAGGACACAAAACACAGTGTTCTGAAATATTTTATTGAGATTTTGCTTGGTCTATGGTGATTCAAATTCAATATTCATCTTTGGGACCCAAATCATTACTGAACCACATATTGCCCTCTGGTATTGTGCATCTAAGTAATAACAAAATAGTACATGACACATTTTGAGGAAGAAATTTTAGTCAATATAATAATCTTGAAGGATTAAAAATATAGTCACTTGTATAATCACATATAGATAAATGCCTTATCCTTGTTCTGAAAAGCACTAATTTAGTTAAGAAATAATGATTTCATTATCATTACATGTCCCAGGATTCTCTGCTGGATTAAGCATCCTGAGAATATTCAAATTAATTTTATTGTTTCTTGACTCACACCATTGTAAGTCTCCCTGCTCACTTGTACAGGAATTTAGAGGTCCTCATACCTGTCATCTATTTGCAAACAACCTGGGCCCATGCCCTCTGCTATCTCCTGTTTCTGGGGAAGCTGTCCATATTTCTAAAGCCAATGCGTGTGTAGAGGTCACCAAGAGCCTGACAACCTCTGAGGAAGATGATTTGCAGCTGGAGGGTGGGCCCTCGGGCAATTCGTCCGCAGGTGCTCCTTGTGGAGAAAGAACCCAAGCCCATGGTGATCCTTGGGCACATAGTCATTGTCTAATACTCCCCTCACCTGTCTTGTGCTGTCTCAATAAAAGGCTACTGCGGAGGTTGTTTGGGGCTATCCCGCAATCAAGGTTAGCCCGCCTCCTACAAGCTTGTACTTCTAATCCGCGTCTCACATGGTTCCTTTCTGCTGCCAGCGAGACCAGGGCCCTGGGGGTCGCGACAGCCTTGCATCAGGCTTCCTCTTACCTACACAAAGATGATTACTCTCCCAAATCGCATTTCTTTCTTGTATCAGGAAAGAATAGAATCCAATGACACCAGTCAGTGCTCTGCTTTTACTCCATTTCTCTGTTCTCCACGACAGTAAAACCATTTTTACTTGTGTTATCCATTCTTGCTGTTTCCATTGCCTCTCCTCTTTTCTCTCAAGCACACTCCACCCAGGCTTTTGCTCACAGACCTCCTGCAGTGGTTCCTTCTCAGTCCTCAACTTATTCCTGCCTGCTCCAGCCAAGCTGCCGGGCATGCTCTCGGCGGGGGAGGAGGGCATTTTATTTTGTCTGCCTGACCACTCAGTCTCTCACCTCCCAAGGCCTCTGATGAAATGTCATCCTGTCATTCAAGTCTTTTCTGACCTGCTACTTAAAGCCACAACTCACTCTCACCACCGCCTTCCTACATACTTACCATATGAAGCCAAACCTGTCACTTATTCTATATCATCCCACTCCCCCCACTCCAGGGGATTGGAAGCTCCATGAAGGTAGGGGCTTGTGTCCATGTGTTCCCTGCTGTGTCCTAAACACCCAGCACAGCACATGGTGTGTGACACATACACACATACTCTTTACAAATTGAATGAATAAATTTTACTAAGTTCGAACATCTAAAATGTTAAAATACACAAACAGACATTTTGAAGGCTTTATCCTCAGCATTTTAAAAAATTGTTGTTTTCATTCTCCTGTAGGAAAGAGACTTTTTTCTTTTGACAGAAAAGAAGCATATTGAAATATATAACTTGTTTACTATTCTCTATAAAAATAAAAGGAGAGAAGAAAAGTTTCTTTAATTCAAGAACCATTTGGGCTTCTAGAAGAGCTATCAACAATGCCACAGTTTGCATTTTGAAGAGTCTACAGTAGTTCAAGATCACAGGGATCCTTGGATATGATGGGGGGGAACCCAGTTTTTCTGGCAACAGTTTCACCATGTGAGGATATTTTCTTGCTTTTACTACAATCTTTTTTATCTTCAGTAGAGTATCTCTAAGCACATAAGCACATACCTTCATTTTTCTTCCTTGCACAGATACTATGCCTTTCCTCTTTCCCCCCAGTGACATTCCTCTTACTCAACTGGCCCAGAATGACTCCCTCATTTGCAAAGAACTTCAGGTCTCTAGACCCCCACAGGCCTTTCCAGCGATTTCCAAGATTGATTAGAATCTATGCTTGGAAATGTCTACTCTTTTGTTTGGCACAGGTCCCTACACTCATTCAAGGATTTGGAGTTGCCATCTTTACAGTGTTTTTCCCCTAAGATTCTGGTTATCTTATGTGTTTTTGTTTTAGTGTCATTGTTGGTGACTCCTAATTTCTAAAATAAGTCACCTTTCAGACTAAATTCAAAGTGCATTTTCTTTGTCCAGAAATGAACTCTCTATGGGTATTTATTGACATATCTATAATTAGGGAATATGTGATAGTGATATCTATAATTAGTGATACTGTGATTAGTGATATGTAATAGTGTTATTTATATTTGGTCTCTGGCTAAATACAAATAACATCTTACATTACAACAAACGAGATTCTCACATTACTCTTTCAGTCCTGCGTATGTGACTGAATGTGTGGGTGCCAAAGCTTTCTTTGCACAAAGTCAGAGCAGGAAGTCATAAGACTAAAGGAACAATGTATTTCTTTGGAGTAAAATCAATTAAGGGATTTCATTTATTCATTCAACCAGTATTTTGAGTGTCTCTTATATGTGAGGCAAAGTATGCCTCTGAGTCAGGCACACTATCTGGCCTCAGGGAAATGTATAATCTAGAGTGACATGAAAATTACACAGAATAGGAATTACAAATATTCACTCAAAGATGAGACCAGTATTACAATTCACAAATGTTGCCAAAGAAATAATTGGCAAGTTTGTTAGAATGTTCTTTTTATTTATTATTGGATAAGAAAGTCATGAAAATTTTTAAAAATATAAATATTTTCCTTGGTTAAAAATTAAATCCACATCAAAAACTTAACAAAGAATCTCAAAGCAAAGACTATTGCATATACTAATCTTTGTACATTAGTAACAAAACTATGGTCATTTTGGCAGCTCCAGAAAATCAATCCTTAGGTTCTTAAGGTTTCCTTACAGATCATGTGTCTAAGGATGTCAGGACAACTGATTTAAGTAATAATATTATATAAATATAACCTTTAAAAGGTCATCTTTATTTCCATTAACTTACTGTTTGCAAACCATTAAAAACATTCACAATGTTTAGAAAATTCCATTTAAAGCTATGTCCTTAATGACATTTGTTAAATGGTAAGCATTTAAACAAAGTGGAGAAATTAACATTAATGCTACATTCATTATTTCTTCTGCATTTGTCGATATGTAAATCATGTCCTTTTCCTTCATTTTAATACCATGTGAGATACTTATTAAAAACAACAACAAAAACGTATCTACCTAACAAACATAAAGAACAAATATATCAAACAATGGCACTTGTGGAGAGCTCCATCTACCACCACCCCCTCTTTTTTGTAATGCACGTTGTTAACCTCATTAAAAATTCAGCATTTTATGTCATGAGCTCGGGTGGGAAGAGACCGTGATTATACTGTGTGGACTGGAGGGGATGATTGGAATTTTCAATATCTCTCCACAACTGTTTTCTTAGCAAATCTCTGCACAATGACATGGGCATTGTCTGTTTATATTCTATGGCAGCATCCTTATTTCCCATCTTCTAAATTCTACTATAGCAAAGACTTATTTACTTTCTGGCAGAAACTAAAAATTAAAGATGTATAGCGTGAAGATACAATCTTAGCTTCTTCTGCCCTGCAGGACTGGCACTTCCTTCCCAAGTACAATTATGCTGGCAAATGCTGCTATTAACTCTGTGACTACAACAATGTGCACTCCAGTTCCTTTGAAATTCTATAAAATTGTTGTCCTTAGATGGTGATAGAAAGGAAGGAATGAAGCAGGAACAACAAGAATTACTTTACATACTAATAATAACAATTTAGTTATCAAAACAGAACCCAACAAGGGTGCCTTTATACTGTTCTTTTAAAAATTTAGCCTCCTAGGGTTCTAATAATCAGGGCCTATGGCTCAGGAATGCATGGCAGCACTCAGCTCAGTGCCTATATCCTCATTTCAAAGAGAATCATTCAAACCGACATCCACCCTGTCAAGAATCTTGACTTTGAGCTGCTAATGTAGAATAAAAATCAATATAAATTTTGATCATTTGATGAATATTTACTTCTTTCTTTAGTGTTTAGGGATTTAGCACTGAAAAGTGCTGAATCAAGTCATTTTATTTTTTTGTGTTTGTGCCAACACCAATTTACTACTCTCCAGAAAGTTCCTGAACAAGATGTCTCAGGTGGCACGCATGTTGGTTTTTCCTGTCAATCATAACAGTACGTCAGTAGGGAACCATAATCATTTCCCTTTCATACTCTTAGTGTTCCAAAAAGGAATATTTTGATTATTTCCCTGGAAAAGGTAAACTTTCTCATTTAGACACACTATTGTAAGCCCGGGTGTCTGCTGTTTTTGGCATTCAGCTGAGCCTAAATTGATATGATCTATTAAAAGTTAAACACTTCATTTTAGGCTCCAAGGGTCATGCACAATACATGGAATTTACAAATAGGTTCCTCTACAAGCAAAACTCAGTATTACTTCCAAGAAAAAGAGCTTTTATAGAAGCTGCCATATTTCTCTATTCAATTTCTGAAAAATAACAAGAAAATATCAACTGACTGCTCTAATACGCAAAAAAGCCTTCACAATAAAAAAGACCACATTTTTATTATGGAAGGAAAAAAAATTACAGAAAAATGACATTACAAAAGCTTAGCAATTAAAATACAGTTCCAGCATGAAGCTAGTTACTTGAGCAAAGCAGCACACCAACAACATTTTATTATGATACTTTGATACATACACAACAAAAGCTTACTGTTCTTAGAATATTTCCATAGTGATTTTTTAAATAATGGTTTTTCCAATTTGAAAAAGATTAAATTAATTGCAAGTACCTAAAAAAAAATTCTCATTTAAAAAAAAATTTCACATATGACATAGTGGCAGAAGACTCAATCTTAAGAAGGCATTCTTGATGGTTCCTTATAAATTAAATAAAAATGGCAGCAGCTGCCTTTCCTAAGGATGATATAGCCCTGGACAATCACTGGATATTATGTACACAGATGTTTTAAATAAAATGAAGTATTTAGATTGCTAGATACCTTGCTAGATATGAAGGCAATTATAGGATGACTTTGTTAAATTACATTTTTCATTTTTGTGAAGGGAAAAAAGAATTGTCCTGGAAACAGTACCAACAGGAAATGATCCTATATCTAAAACAGCTGGAGACTGCAACTAATATAAATTTACTTGAAAATAAAAATTCTGTGTGCCTCTGGAGACATGCAGTAACATGCCACAAAAACAGATGAGAATATAAAACTATTTAAAAGGGAGAAAATATATTTTACCTAGATAATATACTGAGATGGTATCCACTGATATTTAAGAAATATTTAAAGATGCAGAAAAGTAAGAAAATCAGAACAGTCATTTTAAAACTTACATTAGATATTTTATTTACAGCTAATTTTATAGGCAATAACAAAAAAATTTTTTAGGAAAAACTGCTTTTTAATAAATTGGTTGTTAAGGATAGAGCCTGTGGCTCAAAGGAGTAGGGCGCCAGCCCCATATACCAGAGGTGGCGGGTTCAAACTCAACCCTGGCCAAAAACTGCAAAAAAAAAAAAAAATTGTTGTTAATCAATTTACTAAAGGGATAACAATAATGTAAAGACAGATAATTATGTTTAATTGTAAAATTCTAATGGAAGAGAAGGATGGTAAGTAAGTTAAATATCTTAAATGTTGGATAAGAATATTCCAGTACTTCTCAAAGTCATATGTAATAGCCTCTACACTACCGCTCCCCAATACCTGGTACCTTGTCCATGGTCCCCCAGCCACACTCTTGTCAGCTGCTGAACTGGAAAGACATCTGATGTACTAGTTTACATAAAGTATTCACAGGCATTAACATCTTAACAGAGGATATCTCTAAGTTCATGAATTTCAATATTCTTTACTTAAAGACAGAAATGAATTAATCTATAAGATAATTTTAAGAAAAAGTATGGATGGAAATCTATTTGCACAGCCAGGGGAGAGAGAAACTGGAAAAGCCTTCAAGTCTGAGATGTTTACCTTCCTCATCTATGCCTAAGACTCATCTTGGTCCCAATCCTACTGGTCTGGGTCTCAGGAGATTATGTGAAGCTGGGATTCCCCATGGGGCCTCAATTTGCACAGTCAGGGAAGGTCACAGAGCCTCAGAAGCTGGCTTACACAAGCCATCTGAAGAGGAGACCCCACAGGAAGAAGGTGGGATGAGGAGAATAAAGGTAGTAGAAGAACAAGGGGAAAATACAAGCATGTATGTTCTGTGGAGAGCAGTTACCAAATGGAATGTTCTTAAACAAAATTCTTTTGTAAGTTGACATTGTAATAATCTCCAAAGTCAAACTCTAGGACTAAGTTAAAACTCAAAACTATATCTAATAATCCTTCCCTTAAAAGTTCACCAAATATTAAAAGGAACAATAGGGCTGTTTTCTGGTAGATATGTGACAAAGCCACACCCGCAACTCTGCAACAGTGCTTTCCCCACTTTGTACCATCTTTATGACTACATGGATTAATCACCCTTGTGCCTGGCACTTATAAAACTTGACTTGTTGCTTAGTTGTTCTTGAAATTTCTCACATCTTTGTTATTACCATATTTTACCCTGTATAATGTGCATGTTTTTGCCCAGATGTTTGGAAAAAAATAAGGATGTACATTATACATGGGTAGTACAGCTCAGGATCAGGGGAGCCAAGCAGGCCTCTGATGGGCCCTCCCTCCTACAGCCCCCCAAGCTCCCCCCCAAATCCTGCACATGGAGTTCCAGTCCACACAGGGTTCCAGTCCAGGAGAGTGGATCTAGATCTGGTGGGAGTGGACTGGAGCAGCCTCTGCTCAGCTCTGAGATCAGAAGAGGAGGCAATGGCAGAGCTGGTGAGATGGGCTGTGGCCGGCTGTGCAGGGCAAGAGCAGAACCTGAGGCCTGGCCATCCTCAAGAGGACTGAGAGTCTCATGCAGGTTCCAGGAACCCCCCCCTCCGGGCTGCCTGCAGGCTAAGTGGCCTCAGAAGCTCCCACCCCACCAGCCAAATGCATGGCCATCTGGGTTTCAGTCCCTGATGTAACAGGGAGGGAAGGGCTCTCAGGAAAGAGGTGAATACACATTTCACCAGGGGAGTGAGTAGATGTGTCTCTGCCAGCCAAGAGCCAGCCACTTTCTGGAGGGGAGGTTTCTTGAAAGTTTAGGTCAAAACGTGGGTACACATTTTACTCAGGAGTAAGCACATTTTACATAGCAAAATACAGGGTATATCCAGAGAAGAATGAAAAAAATATATAAATGCACATTTACAGATCCAGAGAAGAATGAAAAATAAATACAAATATACATTTTCTTCTTGTTTTTTGCTTATCTCAAAATTAGATATTTTCTACACTCTTTCTTTATTTTAGGACTAGAATGAATAAATGAACTATTATAATCTCATAAGCCAAAAGACTGATTATTTATAAAAGCGTTCCTAAGCAGACTAATTTCCACAAAAATATCTCCATTATTATTCCATTTTCCCCCTGATGTGATAATGAGAATATCACATACTAGAGAAGGGTGAGGTCTAGTAGAACAGGTCTTCTCGAGGAGACCACAAGGATACATGTGCAGGGTCCTCTCCATGGTGACTCAGCCCTTGGAAATTTGTAAACTTAACTTCTTGGAACTTGGAAATTTCCAAGTTCTGTGAAATCCTGTAGGGCTATAGGGGCTGGAATAGCAACTCCTGCTTGATTCAAACGGGCCAATGAGAAGGGTACCTATGGGTTGGAACGTTTTGACTGTTGATAAAAAGGGAAAGACCAAGCCAGACGGGGAGCGTGGCCATTTGGAATTCTTCTATGCCGTAAGCTCCTGGCTGGTGAATAAAGCCCTTCCTCTTATAAATGTGGCATTTGGGTGCTCTTTCTCTCCACTGGGCCTCGTCTTCCTGCAACAATAAGATAATGCAAATGTAGATCTTAAATGCTATACTCAAAATCTATTTAAAGGAAAGATGTGACCTCAACCTCAACCAGTATATTGCAGACACCTCTCTCACTGGGTTACGAAAGTCTCTGGTGCTTATCTTACCTTGTCTGGCCTTGGTTGTCCATCACTTCAGCCTACTTCCAAGCTGCTCTTGCCCTTGCCCAGCTAATCCAGATATACTCAGCTTCTTTCAATTTCAATTCCTTCAATGAATCTAGCTCAATCTCACCTTGGGCATGCTTTTTCTTCCGCCTGAAATTTTCTTCCTCTCTTTCACATAGACAGCACCTTCATATCCTTTGACTGGGTAATTTTTACTTTATTTTTCTTATTGGTAATTTTTACTTTATTTTTCTTATTGCTTGTTTACTTTTTATAACCTATCCAGAAATGTAAATTCCACAAGGCAGGGACTACCTCTTTCTTGTTCATAGTTGTATCCCCAATCTCCAGAAAGTGTGTTTTGAATGAAGGAATGAATGAATGCTGTTGAGTGAAAGCTCACTGAACTATCTTGCGAGGAGGCTAAAAGGAGATGTAACGTCCTTACAGAAAGCAGAGATTCCTGGCCAGGGACGACAAACAACTCAGGTTGCCAATCTGAGAGGTAAAATGTGAGTGGTTGCTTTCAGACTTTCTGAGCTATGGCTGGTTAAACATCATTAAAAGGGATGGTCTGATCAAACTCTCTGAGATTCCTTCAGTCTAAAAAGTGGATTTAGATTGCCTAAAATTTGTAAATAGAAAAACCCTGACAGGCTATAAAGCCTCCTTGTTACATTTTAATTTAAAGTGATGATGTTTAATTTTAGAAAGTCTCTATGAAACTTTAACCTTGGAGATAAAAGACCCAACTAAGCTAAGACATGGAGAAAATATATTGCATTCCATACTATAGAGGGAAAACAGATTTCTCAAAATCATAGTAGGGAAGAACAGCTGAATAACACGTAGGAGTTATTAAAGTTCAAATCATGAAGGAACCAAAGGAAAATGAAAATGCTTATTAAATGGTCAAACCCCCTAACTGAGCTCTCTAGAGACTCTAAAATGTACCTAATTTAGCTTTCAATTATCAAAGGGGAGAAAGATGAAGCAATTTACCTCTTTATGTGCCAACAATGCTTTTTCAACTTTTATTTCTTCCATTTAGGTTGGAAGTCTGTGATATTTCATATTCTCAAACAGAATTCCTTCTAAGGATGACTTTCAAAATAAAAACATCAATTAACATGCAGTTAAACTCATAGGTGTTATTGGGGATGTGTTATTCAAATAGAACATCTTTAGACCCAAAGATTTTTGAGTTCTGATTTAATAGTTTATGTTTTCTACTACAAATGGGAGAATTATTCCTTGCTTTTCTCTTCTTTCGTATGTGGTATATTAAATGAAGCTGATAAGCTGGATAACTAAAGTTCTAATAAATATATTTTTAAAACATGAGTAAGTAGCCTCAGAATAAAAGCACAAAAAGTCACATTTTAGTATGATGTTCTTCCAGGCTTTGAAGTCTTAGTGTTTTGGTTGTTCAGGACACTTTTCTTTTATGCTGTAGCTTAACAATTGAAGTTGACCATGTAAATAATACCTGGAGGTATAGCTCTACCAAGATGTGGACAAAGAACCAAGAAGGAAGGACATCTATGCCTAGAAGAAAGCTATCTGGGCTGCATTGAATTTCTCATGCTTATGGGCAGTTGAACCAATCCTCATTTGTGAGGCAGCATTAAACCCCTCTAGTGATCTTCAGTTGCATATAAGAGACAAGTCATAGGGGTAACTAGTGACCCTGAACTTGAATCATTATGCCCACTCCAGGTCAGCTTATACAGCATCCAACCTACCAGCTGTTTCATTATATTTCCCCTTAGGATGAAAAAAGAGCCTCCGTACAAGGTTTCCTGTAGCACATTTTCAGTCATACTGTTGTTTTGATTTAAAAAGCAAATAATGACAATAAAGAACAAAAGTCTTTTATGACTGCCATTTTCTTTACAAGAAAATCTAAAGTCTGAACCTGGTATTTAAATACTTGGCATTACAGCTAAATCCCAGTTCACCTTCCCACATGCCCTCCGTGACTTCCTTTTCTGACAAACAGCAAAATCCGCCCATACTCATGTCAGACTACACTGTGTCCCCCCAGGTACGTGGCTTTCCCACCTCTGCTCCCAGGCTTTCCTCCATTTTTGCAACTCTATATCCCACATTTTCCCCTAGGCTCAAGAACCTCCCCCATTACCTGAATTCCCCCTCCCATGTGATCTGTCACTCTAGTATAAGACAGACCTCTCTCCACCTTATAGATATTCATGACTTCTCTCTCCTACGTTCCCCAAGAGGAACAGCTGAGCCAGGTTTCTTTTGCCATCACACATAGCAGATGCTCAGTAAGCACTTGCTGAATGAATGGGTAAGATAAACAGAGAATCTAGTAGGGCTTGTATCTAAGCAGTGCTGAAGATACCATTTAAAATATTTCTAAAAGTTTTGTGCAGGAAAAGTTCAAGATAAGCCTGGGACATCTTCATGTACCAGAAAACACAAAAGCATTTCTTAATCAGTGGCAATCTGTCAAAAAGGACACAGGTGCCATCATGAAGGGGCTCCCTTTTGGCAAATGTGGGAAATAGAAGCATCAAAAAGAAGAATTGTTGTAATTGATTGTTGCATATTGAATAAAAGTCAATATGTATGTAATTATACTCAAAAGAAAGGTAAAAAGTGTCAGCACCAAAGATAATGATGACACTGACTCCTTATCCCCAAATTGTTAAATAAAGGAAAAAACATTTCACTTGCTTTTTAAAAGAGGAACTGTAGCTCAACTGAAGTTGATAAGTGAAAGTTTTATAGTCAATAAAATGCCAACTAAAAATGTGGAAGAAATAATAGAATTTAAATATTACTTTCTCTCCAAAGATAACAGATTTCATCAAGAATTATCAATGGATCACCAAAACTCTTAGGCAAACCTTTAATGGTAACTAACTGAATATTCATACAATGTATTGTCCGTAGATTACCTGCTAATTTTTTTTTCAACCAACATTTATTCTTAATTAGCCAAGTGTATACTGACATTTATTGGAACAGAATGGACAATACCAAAGGAAAAAGAGACAAGATCCTTACCCTAAAAAAATTAAAATCAACTTGATACACACTGCACAAGATAGTAAGACTTAAAGATACTTACTGGGTAGCATTTGAGTAGTGCAAGATAGCACAGAACAGTAAACCCACACAAGGGGACACTATCAGCGAAGGGAAATGTCATCTACACAAAGGAGGTTCCTGTATCTGGCTGTCACCAAGTCAGCCTCACAGATAGTGGACAATCTGACACAACAGGATGCCATTTAAAGAACACATACCAAAAATACTTAACCTAAATCCAGCCAAGTTTCTGGTCCAAATTTCCAGTTTATAGAAAATAGGGGTAGAAAAAAAAGTTAAGAGACACCATGAAGAAACAATTAGAAAAATCTAGTACATTCCACATGAGGTTCACTTGATTTCTCCAAGTTGCATTTAAAGACTATGAGTGGAGCTCTAAGGTAGAAAGAAGCACTCCGGAATAAAGGACAACAATGAGAGACTAATTCCTTCTATACTGGCAATCTACTACGTCATAGCTTGAGAACCAGTCCTAAGAGAGAGGTATATTTTTTTAAAAAATGACAAACATTTTACTAATAGTCAGAATCTCAGACTCAAAATGAACCTTTCTATCATTTTATAGGACATTTTAAAAGAACTATAAAATTTTATATTTTATATAATTAGATATCTATATTTTATAGTTTCATCCCAAATAATCTATTATAGTATGACAAATGTATTGATTTTGTCCTATTATTTGAAACAGTATGTAAATTAGCAAATTAATTGGATGTGGCAATCCTGGTTCACTATCTACTGCCTATATCAGCTCACTATTCACTGGGTACCTAGACGAATGCTTTTCAATCATCATTGAAAGTAATGTTCTGCTTGGTCAGGAATCACCTGGTAATAGGATATTGGTACTTGCGACAATAACATTTATACTCTCATGGCTTGAAATTTCACATATATTATCTCATTTGATAACTGTAACAACCTATGCTGTACACAAGCAGGTCAGGTATTATTACCCCTCTGAACAGATGGAGAAGTCAGAGATCAAATAAATTAGTCTGTCCAGTCACATAGCTAATGAGAAGAACCAGAGGTTTTTGGCTCTAAATCCGGTGGTGCTTCTATGAACCATCCTAGGTATCCTCTCTCGACAGTAGTGCTGAGCCCATGGTTTCTCAGCCATGGCATCCCTGACTGAAAATGCCAGCACAGACACAGATAAACAACTACAGAGCTGGGGTACTCAAGATTAGCCCACATCACAAAGTCACAAAACACCAGATGCTGGCGTGGATGTGGAGATAAGGGAACACTTCTACACTGCTAGTGGGATTACAAACTAATATAGCCTTTTTGGAGAGAAGTATGGAGAATCCTCAAAGATTGAAAATTAGACCTTCCATTTGATCCTACAATCCCATTACTAGGCATCTACCCAGAAGAACAAAAAACATTTTGCCACAAAGACATTTGCCCCAGAATATTTACTGAGGCTCAATTCATAATTGCCAAGTCATGGAAATGACCTAAGTGACCATATACTCATGAATGGATCAACCAACTGTGGTATATGTTTACCATGAAGTACTATTCAGTCATTAAAAAAGATGGAGACTTTACATCTTTTACATTTTCCTGGATGGAGTTGAAATACATTCTTCTTAGTAAAATATCATAAGAATGAAAAAATAAATATCCATTGTGCTCCATACTAATATGAACCCAAAAGATAAACAGTTACATGATCATATGAACAATAAAACACAAATATAGTCTAGGAGGGGGTAGAGGGAGGCGGGAAGGGGGTACGATTGGCAGAAGGAGGGAGGACATGAGGTGGGATCTCACCTACTGTGCACATTGTGAGGGTGTGAGGGGCTCTTTTACAAATGGAACTTTACCCTGAAAGTGAGAACAATGTAACCTGAAAATTTGTACCCTCATATTAATTTGAAATAAAAAACAATTTAAAAAATAATAATAAAATGCAACAGCTTAAAAAAAAGGAACATAAAAGAAATAAAGAGCTGCGGTGTGGCATCAAGTCTACTGAGCAAGTCACTTTCTATAAGTCTCATGCACCTTGGCCTTGAGTCTTGGACCAGTCAAAACTCTCTGCTCCTGTCACCTCCATAAATGACACAGATTCTGTCCCTTTGGTGGCTTTGCACCATCACCACAGGCTCCTTACCCTGTTTTAACTCACCACTCAACCACCATGTCCTTCCCTTTATACATCCAGGGTGTGGTAAGCAATGAAGCTTTGCTGTGAGGATATTCTTCTTGTTAATTTTAACTGCTGATTCCCACTCAGTAGCATTAATATAATTAACATGACTTGTTGATACCCAGGAGTCATAGGGGGTCCTGTGGTAACTTAGAAATTTGGGGCTGGGATAGTAGCACATGCTGAGCCCTTGACTTTTGTGCCTTCCTGGAGACACTGTCCCTGTTCCCCTCTGACCTCCTTTCTGCCATTTCCATCATTTCTCTATACTGTCCCTCCAGGGCTTTCATGCATATGCCATCCTGACTCAACAGTACTTGTTCGCTCTTTTCCCTCCAATCTCTAAGTCCTCACTCACTCACTCCTCCACCCTCCTTCTATAGCTGGGTTCCACTTGGTCCTGGTCCTCAAAGCAACCTGCTTTTTCTAGAGGAGACATCTGAACCCCAGATGTTTGCAAACTGAGAGAGTAAGATCCTGCTTATAGTGAATTTTCTGCCCTTTGTTTTGTTATGAAGAATTAGGTGATCCTTGCAAGAAAGCAGAAGCCTGAGCAAAGACATAGATGGCTAGAGTGAGAGAAAAAAGGAGAAGAAAAACTATAGATCCAAATGTCTTTATAATAAAAGTTTTTTTTTCAGAATGTTTAAACCTTGTTTTGATTAAACACGAGTACCCCAGTGCTGTTATTCTAAGATATTTGCCACCTCAAACTTTTCCCTGAGGGTCTCACATTACAAATGTCAGTGCTCTAAGAGGTGAGTCTAGTGCTACCTGGGCCAAGCCAACTGATCACCTTTGTGCACCCTCACAAGTAGAAGACTAGCCTCAGTTTGTCTGAGAGGGAATTCCTCTGCCCCTTCTGCAGGGCAGCCATGAAGGAGGAGAGGTGCATCCAAACTACCTGTGGGGCTTCGACAAACACCCCCTCCCCACATTCTACAGAGAACTCAAGTCACCAGCTTACCAAAAGTAAGGTGTTTTGGCTTACCAAAAGTTTAAGGACAGCTGACCTAGGTAAAGCATGAATATGATTGAACATATCAGGACATCTCTGGGGCTGGCTGCCTTGTTTCTTGGTTTATGCACAGTGAAGGGTTGGCCTTACTCCTGCTTCAAGGCCACAAACCTGGCCTTTGCTCTGGAGGACAATGTCCAAAATGTGTGCCACTCATTGCAGGGTGATGTGGAGAAAGCAGAGCTGGATCTATACCAGTTCATCACTGCTTCTGATCAAAGACTAAGAAATGGCCAAAATGTCCCAGCTCATTATATCTGACAAACTGGTTTCATGGAATTTTCTAATATGAAACCAAAGCATGCTACTCTTGGGAGAAATATTTTGATAATTTAGATGGAATTAGTATTGCAGTAGTACTTTCTTTTCTTATCTTACCTTTTATCTCCCAGGCAATGTTTGTGGACATGTTGGCTGTTTTCTGTTCCACCCCAAGAAACCAAATGTCATAAATTATCATTTCTTCAAAAATGAGTAATCTTATTTTGATTTAACACAAATCAAAACCATATTGCAAAAGTTCCCTCAAATCAATGATTTTTTATAAAGTTGATGTGTTAAGCATACACAAACATTTAACCATTTGAGTCAAGTTTTTAAGGTCTTTTATGGCTAATGTTAATTCGGAAAAGTATTTTTTCTGGCTAGGGGTAATCATTTCTCGTAGAAAACCTTGCTACTTTGATATGTAGGGTAAAGAAACCTAATATGCAAAAAGAGCTCCTACAATCCCCTTTACTGAAATTTGTTTATTTTCTAATGGCTGAGTATTATATTAGTAAATAGAACTTTTTAAAGATGTAGTCATTTTATATGTTGAAGACATTTGAGAAATCTCCACTTGACAGGAGATGTAAAAGCAGCCCAGTTGTAGATTTGACTCAGCACCATTTTCCTTTCATGGCTACACTTCAGCTTGCCTTTATGCATATTATTTTTAAGCCTTAAGAGGGGCTACTGAGTACCTTTTACAGGTTGAGAAAGCTCAGCTTAGAGGAGGATCATGATAAGATCAGGTAACCTGAAGAAGTACCTGAAGAAGCCTGAGTTAAAGATCTGGGTCTTTCTGGCTCCAAAGGCACAAAGTTCAACTTGATTTGGTGAACTCTGGAGTGCCAGGGAGAATAAACATTATTTGTAAAGTAATAGCAAGAATGATGTGGTAGTGCTCACATTCTGCCCTTGGATCCTATGTGGCGGGAGAGGGCCCAGGAAGAAAGTTCTCTAGCCCCACAGCCTGCCTCTGTGACTCTGCCTAAGGCCATCATGTTTGACCCTTCCTGTGATCTGTGAGATTTTGAAATTTGTCCAGCATTAGGCTGCCTTGGTCATTTCTGATAAAGGTGTCAACATCCTCTGACTCTGCATTTCCTCAATGCCTATCTGACCCCAGAGGCATTTTCCTAGTACTTCTGGCCACATTGCACTGACCTTCCTGGGTATTTTACATTTCAGGACCCTTCTGTCTTTATGAATTTGACTTCCCTAGGCGCCTCATATAAATGGAATTACATGACATTTATTCTTTTGTGATAACTTATTTCACTTAGCATGATGTCTCCAAGGTTCATCCATGTTGTAGCATGTGTCAGAATTTCTGTTTGTTTCTAAGAGGCTGAATAACACTTCATTGTATATATAGGGCACATTTTGTCTATGCAGTCATCGCTGATGAACACTTGGGTTGCTTCTGCCTTTTGGCTGTTGTGAATAATGCTACTGTGAATGTGGGTAACAAATATCTATCTGTTCAAGTCTCTACTTGCATTGCTTTTGAGTATACAATCAGAAATGGAATTGCTTGATCATATGTTAGTTCCATGCTTAATTTTTAAAGTAATCACCAGACCATTTTCCACAGCAGCTGCACCATTTTTCCTTTCCACCAGTAATGCAGAAGGGTTTCAGTTTCTCCACATCCTCACCAACAGTGGTTATTTTCTGGTTTTGTTTGTTTGTTTGATTATTTTGGATAATAGTGTCCTAATGGGTAGGAAACAGTGAATTTTAAATTTAAATAGTGAAATTCCTTTCTTTTTTGTCTTGTGATTTTTTTAGGTGAAATTTAAGTTTTTGTGTGATTAGTACTATTATACCTATCTTGAGTGTCTTGCTTGTACTGTATCACATCATACGTTTGTTTAATTCTTAATAAACTGTTCACTTGTTAAAAAAAAAGAAAAAAAATTTTTTTTAGTTTATCTTTTCCTTTATGTTTCCTATCTTCCTTGAAAAGATCGTTGACTCCCTAACCTAAGGTTGTCATTTCATTTGGTACAGTTAAGGCTTTAATTCATCTCGGGTTCATTTTCTATTAGATTTTAGACTGGAGATGCTGATAGTCTCCTTCTAGACTGAGAGCCAGCGATGCCAGTGTCATTCCTAATAGCTCGTGCATTTCCTTTCTATCACACTGTCTTTTCTGTGGCTCTCCCCACATTCCCAGGGCCAATACTGAACTAGTATTGTTTCCAATACCTCATATCTTAGCTTGCATATGAGTACTATCAAATTAGGTTTTCAATTTCAGCAAAGAAATCAATGTGTATAAGCAGCTCATAATAAAAAATGCACTTCATATTAAGATTTAAACATAAGGGAGGATTGCAAAAGAAAGTGTTATAGTATAGAATTTTAATTACACTTTTGTTTATGCTTCTCAGTTTTACCTCTCTTTCCCTATCTGTGGCTATTCATTTTGGGTTTTTATTCAGTATTACATTGAAGGAGTGAGTGTTCTTACAGGGATTAAATGGCAGCAAATCTAAGATTTACTGGTTATGGCTGGATCACGCTGACCTTTCTGTAGAACTCTTAGATCCATATAAAGCAGAATATGACAGCATGTAAAAACAATGATGTTTCCATTGCAGGAAAAAATGGTTATTTATCAAAATCATGAGATGACATATTTTATTTATTTATTTATTTATTTATTTATTTGTAGAGACAGAGTCTCACTTTATCGCCCTCTGTAGCGTGCTGTGGCGTCACACAGCTCACAGCAACCTCCAACTCCTGGGCTTAGGCAATTCTCTTGCCTCAGCCCCCCGAGTAGCTGGGACTACAGGCGCCCGCCACAACGCCGACTATTTTTCTGTTTTGCAGTTCGGCTGAGGCCGGGTTTGAACCCGCCACCTTCGGTATATGGGGCCGGCACCCTACTTGATGAGCACAGGCGCTATTTTTTTTGAGACAGCCTCAAGCTGTCACCCTGGATAGAGTGCCATGGCATCACAGCTCACAGCAACCTCCAATTCCTGGGCTCAAGTGAGTCTCTGGCCTCCGCCTCCCAAGTAACTGGGCCTACAGGCGCCCTCCACAACACCCGGCCATTTTTTGGTTGCAGCTGTCATTGTTGTTTGGCGGGCCCAGGCTGGATTTGAACCCCCCAGCTCAGGTGTACGTGGCTGGCGCCTTAGCCCATTGAGCCGCAGGCGCCAAGCGAGATGACATATTATTTTTGAGATCATAAGGAAGCATGAATGTGGGCAGTATTATTTCCCAGAAATGGATAACTAAAGAGTTATCTTCTTTCCATAATCCACTTTGTTTTATATTAAAATGAGGTTTAAGTAGGAAATTTCTAATTTAAAAACCTGCCTAAAATTATTTAGCATTGGAAGGAGAAATCTGCCCCATGAGTCCTAAGCTCAAGACTTCTTCAAGCCTTCAAACTTTTGGAGCTTTGCCCATAATCATATGACAGTACTGGAATTTGAACCCAAGTCCATGTGACTCCAAAGTCTGTGCTCCTTCCATTAGCAAAAAGGTGTGGAAAGGTGAGCACGTGCCTCAGTGAGGACGGGAGATTGGGGTCCAGGGGAATATTGCCAGGCAGTGCATGAAGCTAGAGAGCTAAGTTGGGATAGGATTTTTAAAGGCCATGTCCTGTCTAGGAGTTAAAGAACCACTAAAAGTTTTAAGCAGGATCAATGTGGAGAGAGGAATCTGGAATAATGTAAAAAGTGAATTAGAAGAAGAGGAAACCAATAACAGAGAACACAAATTTGCAATAATGTCCGTAGTCCTATTGATGATAATGATAATCTGAACTGGAGCAGGGGCCACAGGCAGGAGACTGAGTTTCAAGAAATACATAGGGACATTTTGGTAAGTTTTGACTGTCCATTTCCCAGTGAAGATACCCAAAAAGGCTGTCGAAAATATGAGTCTATGACTAAAAAGAGTTTTAAGATGGAGGTTTAGATTCAGAGATGGTAGTTGGAGCCTGGGGAGTGATTATGTTTCCAGGAACTGAGAAGACATAAAGGAGAAGACATTATAAAAGGAAATTCTGAGGCACATTAAGCAAATACAGGATTTCACTGGAAAAGGTCCCAGTGCTTGGCTGTTCTTGGGGGCTGCCTTTTCCCTTTGCATCCTAGTCATGGGAGGGAGCAAGACTTGACCTTCTGGAAGACCTTCTCTAGCTTCCCTGTTCTTCCCCTGCCTTGAGCACATGTACTAATGTTCTTACGGAGCCAAAAGCTCGGCCTGATCTTTCTTAGGAGCCCTTGTCTTGGAACCCTAAACCCACCCTTGTGTGGCAGGGCAGAGAAGTCCTCCACTTGAGGAATCTTAGAAGGTGGACTCTGGATCATGGTCATTGTTTGGAGTCACGGTTGCTCCAAGTTATTTCTCTGAGGACTTAGATATAGTAAGAAAGAAGAGGTCACAGGAGCCTTGGGAGGCTTATTGATATTAGTGACCAGTCTCCCTGGAATCATATAAGGGGACAGGAGGATGAAATGCTGGTGAGAAATTGAAGGCAGTGAGTATGCCAGCTCTTTCAAAGCGATATAAATATACTAGTTCAGGTTAGCCTGTACTCCAGGTCAATTTAGCTTATTAGGTGAACTTTAATAAAATTCTTGCTTTAATTATATAGAAAGCTAAAGGTTTTAAGATGGCAATCACATACCCTGTCCACTCTACCCCTGTTTTCCATATTGACTTGTTTAACACACGTTTACTTAATGTGGACTGCAAGGTTGGGCTTTGGGGCAGGAAGGCTTGATTTTGAATCCCAGATCTTACCACAGAGACAATCACAAACTTAATACCTTCCTTGGCAGGTAATACTGATTAGATTGCTCAACATCCATTCCACTCCAATTCCCTTATCATGCGCCTGCTTATACAGACGCTGGAAAGCCAAAGACAAATTTGCTAGACTCCCGGGCAGCTGATTTTAGAGCTGCTTTTACAGCTCGCTGTAAAAGCCGGTTTTACATCTGACCTGATTCTGCCAACCAGGCCCCCCTGAAGGAGACTTGGGAAGTGGGAGAAGGCAGTGTAAAGCTTTTAGAAGACATTAGATCTTCTCATAAGCACTGCAGTGAAAGTAACTGATATTTTGGAAGTAGTGGAGGGAGAGTTTCAGTATTTGGTCCTGAGCTTCTGTGGCAGTAGGCAATAACTGTGGGTTCCTCTAGCAGAGTCCTGTGTCCTGGCTGATCATTTCTTCTGGCTATGTTGTTCTTGATAGTGTAGAAAGTAAGCTTACTTCTGTGGCTACCCCGGAAATTCATAAGCTGCCAAATACCCTGCAATAAATCTTGTTCTGTTTAAACTACTGTTAGAGTGGATTGTCTTCAATTCATAGAATAATCTCATAGGATTTTTTCATAGAGAAGTCAGTATACTGCATGTAACCAGCATGGTAGGTCGTACATGGTAAGCCACATTATTTTTATTAGTGTATCAGCTACCATAATAAAGTAAAAACAAGCATTCTGCAATTTCCTAAGGATTTTCTGATTTTTAGTTTTTTGAAGCATATTTTTGTTTTAAGATTTTTAAGTCTAAGTATAACAGAAATCTTACTTTATCTACTACTGAGATTGACATACTGAAACATTAACTAGCAAACTAAGAAATATGTACTCTTTAAAATGAAGAAATCTAGGATAATTGAAAATACTCTTATTGTTTTTACTTAAGTTTCGGAATTGTCTTCGACTTCAGTTAACAGTGTTAATAATGTACCAGATAATATTAGAAGCTTTAAGAAATTTTAGATAATGATTGAGAAGCTCATGATCTTTTGTCATTTTCTTTCTTACCTCTGTTATCTGCTCAACTATTGGCAGTTTCTGATCTTTTTGGAAAAAGTCTGAATATTTTGAAATCTATAATTTAATATACAGGATTTTTGTCAAACATTTTTGCTTATGGCAACCTTATTATTTATGATAAGATGTATATATCTGAGAGTAAGAATGGATATAATTATGTTGTAATCTTTACTGGAAGATATGTAACAAGATGCTGTCAGCAAAGCTTTTAAGCTTCTGAATAATACTACAATTTTGTTTTATTCAAATATTTTTAAAAGTCATTGATTAAAAAGTTGTCTTTTTAAAGAAAAAGCTTCAATTTACTACTCATTTCCTCATCCAGATTCTTCCAAAACTACTTAATAGATATTGAGCATTTAAAATATCTATAGAACAATTTAAAGTTCAATGCTACTTGCCACAGTTTCATTACTGCTGCTGTTAATTTGTTTTTTTTTTTTTACCCAAACAACTGATTTTGCTTTTGATTTAGAAGGTATTAATAATGTCTCTATTAATTTAAGAAAAACATAGATACATCTCAAATATTCTTTTCTGATAAAAACAAAACCTCTTTTGTAGCAGGACATGTAGAATAACTCTTTGGCGTTGTTAAACTAAGCAGGATAAAAACAAAACTTTTTATCACATGTGAATAGATTATGCATAAATTAAAAGACTACTTGAAACTAAAACTGATATTTTTCTCAGGGTTAGCCTAATTATTTCTCAAAAATAGGAAAGGTTCCTATTAAAATGAGATTAAAATTACAATTAGGATCAACTACACAGTCACTAACTTTGTGTTATGCAAATGTCTTACGTGTCCAAATGAAATTTAATCATTTTTCCTTTCCAATACTTTGTCAGACCTTGACATAATGATTTTCCGGTTCTGCTCCGAGGTTGGAACACTTTCTTTTGTTGTTGTTGTTGGGTTCTATACAAGCCCCGAACTTGTTTGGGAATTGCATAATATAAAAATACATAGGAAGTCTTATGGCTTCTGGGAAGGATTTTCCAAGTTATCTGAAAAAGAAAAAACTTCAGGAATATTAGTTATGTGGCTATTAATGTGATAAGAAATTGATGTGCCTCTCATTTCATGCAAGAGGCTAGTGATGATACTGAGTACATGCTTTGGCCTTCAAACACAGTTGGTCACTAATTATAGGAAGAAACAGCCTATTCAATTTGAAAAACCAACAGTTAGTTTCGAATACACAAAGTTTATGGAAAGAGCAAATAGAGCTGATCGATACTATGGATGTTGTGAATTTACAAGGAGGTCCTACAAGTGGTGGAAAAAATTATTCTTCCAGTTGATGGACATTGCAGTTGTGCATAGCTACATCCTTTATCTAATAATAAGAAGGAGAGTGGAGAAAAAGTACAAATCTTTCTTAAAGGAAAAATCTCATCACTCAGCTTGTGAGCAATGTGAGAGGAACAGAAATTCAAGAAAAAGGGGAAGATCCTCTTCTTCTGACACTGAGAAAAGGCTAAATGGGAAGATGCATTTTATAATGAAAAATGAAAAAAAAATCAACAAAGGATTGCATGGTTTTCAGAAGAAATGAGAAAGGTGGAAGGAGAGAAACATTTTCAACCGTGAGACATTCAAGTGGACGCTTGGACTTCATGCTGGAGATTGCTTCAAGAATTGTCACACTTAAAAAAATTATGAACAAAAATAGACAAAACACTTTAATTATTTTATATAGCCTAAAATAGATAATATCAGGGGAGTTCATACTTACATTTTTCTCTTTTCAAAACTATAGGATAATTATAAGTAATCCACCAACTTCTTTCCCACCCAACATAAATAAGAGCTGGGAAGTATGGGGGGGTCAGAAAAATTGGATTGAACAGGGTAATTAATACTGTATTAAGGGGAAACTTATATTAAATGATCTGTGGATCTTTATGTAATTGTCCCTTTGGAAATTCAAGAGATTGACAAATTACCAAGGTCAGTTAATTTTGTGGCTATCCTTAATATTTTTTAAACAAAGAAATTGAGGAATGAATATACACAAGAAAGAGCAAATGTAACAGTTACATGAAAGAGGTTAGACTGTGGTTATTCTATGTATAATTACTTTTGATAAGCTATTTCTATTTTATTATGTTCTCTTTAAAGTGAGTTATGGTTCTCCAATTGTTATACTAGCATCAGATGAGCCTGTGAGATCCTCAGAATGTGATGTCATAATCAGGAACATATAATTTCAAAATGTTCTATAAAGCAGTATCAAAAGAAATAGAGATAAGAAAGTTACTATAATAAAAATGCCTAAAAATATATTTTTTAAATAGGATAAAGAATTTTGTATTTTAAGCATGTGTTAAAAATCGTTAAGATAACTTATTGTACGTGTCCTATTTTGCTTTTGTTTGTTGTTATTAGTGTCAGTACTTGGGAAAGAAGTTTGAAAATGAATATATATATAATTAAAAGATGCTAATTTGGGTAAATTAATAATTGCATTAATATAATTCTCCATTTATGGCTATTGAAAATTTTGGTGGTCAAGTTTATTAATTTGATTTTTAAAATATATACAGATGTAGACTTGTGACTTTAAACATAATCTTATGAAGTCTATGATAATTAATAAATCTTTAATTGATAATTAACATTATAGATCAATGATTCTTTATCAGGATTTTTTGCTTATGGAGAGGGTCTACATGGATTTTTTTTAAAACTCTAGGTTCAGAATTTCAGATATGTAATCTTGCTGATTTTCACAATTTATCTATGACATATAGAAATATATATGTGTATGTGTGCATTTTATACAGAGGACACCAAAAATGTATACACAATTTAAGAAAGGAAAAAAAAACTGTATAAAAATTATAATACTCAATATATACCAATAACAAAAAATGGATACAAGTCACATTGAGCACCTCTTGTAATTGCAGAAGGCAAATGTACTTGAGTTAAAATTTAATACAGTTTTTACCTTTCTTAAAATATGTATACATTTTTTGGCACCTCTATAGGTACATGTATGTTTGTGTGTGTGTGTGTGTATGTGTGTGTTTGTGTATGTTTGCCTCTATTCTTATCAGGAGAGCAGAGACCTAAAATGTAAGATCTTTTCATAGCCAATATTTAAAATAAATTTAAATTTTTAAGTAGTTTTAGATTTACAGAAAAGGTATAGAGTTACCAAACACCTTGCACATGGTATACCCTACTGTTAACATCTTACATTACCATGGTTCTTTTGTCACACTAAGAAACTAACTTGGATCCATTATAATTAAATAATTTCATATTCAGCTTTTATTAGTTTGTCTCTAATGTTCTTTTCCTGTCCCAGAATTTCATTCATGATGCCACATTACATTTAGTTTTCTTGTCTCTTTAGCTTCTCTCCTCTCCCCCTACCCTTTCATACTTTGCACATTGGAAGCAAGTAACTAGACAAAGCCCAAGATTAAGGGGCAGAAGTTAACCTCCACCTCTTTGAAGGGGGCAAAGGAGTATCTACATAAGTGATTTGGACTTCTTCTATAAAGGATATTTGTCTCTTCTCCGTTTATATTAGTGTGGACTTAGGGATATTCATTTTGGGCTTTGGTATAATCCAATACTATATTATTTATTTTGATGATCAAATTTTTCAGCTTTGGCCTTTGGAAGCACTTTCATGTTGGCTGCTGTGTCCCTTTGACATATTCCATCCTCCTCGTCCTCTTCCTCGTCTTCCTCCTCTCTTCCTTTCTGTAGGGGAAACTGAGTCCTGATCTTTAGCATAAAACTCACTTCCTGCTTCAGAGACCCAGAGAATCACAAGAATGGCATGTGACTTGTGTGCATGCAGATCAGAAACCTGGCCTCTAAGAGAAAATGTATGTGTGAGGTGTGGCAATAATAATTATGGTAGTGATTCTCTAGATTTCAAAGGTCTCTTGATGCTGAAGGCAGAGGTTGTTCTCAAGGTCTGTGGTTTTGCAAAACAAATTGGAGACATTCTGTCTGACACTTTCCATATTCCCCCCTTTTTAATGCTGATATCTGATAAGTAACTTTTAACTACTTTTTTCTGCTTTATCATAATAAATATGGACCCAAGATTGACTCAGGAGGGCTCCTCCCAGAGTTCCTTAATCCCCCAACACAGACTTTGTGTCAAGCTTCTTCATTCCTTAAGACAAGACCCCCTCATCTGGTGAACCCAAACCCCTTCTTCTCTCCTCCTCTCCTTTATCTTTAGCTTTTGTTGACTTTCTGGCACTACAAGATGCTCTTACCTCATTTTGTATATTTCTTGTCCCAGTCCTAGGTCAATCCAAGGAGTCCTATTTTCTTTTATCAGAGAGTAGAAATCATAGTCTAGGTGTTGAGTGTGCTTGTTTGCAAGAGGTTGTCATTGCTTCTACGCTCTCTTAGTGGACAGAGCTAAAAAATACCTGCCTTTATACTAAGCCATGCAAATGCATGCATATTGGTATTGGTATGCATATATATGCATATCTATATTTTATCTTTGTCCATCTTTATCTCTATATGTCATTGGCTCTCATCCAGTACCGCATGGCTCATTCTAGTCTTCCCCTTGCTTATTTCTAATTTCCCTCTCTAATTATAAGAAACCTGGCTCTCACCATCTGCCACCAATTTACTTGTTTGTTCATATCCAGTAGACATGTAAAACAAGTTCAGAGTGTTTAGTCCGTATCCCATAAGAATTAGCTTTACCGATTAAAGTACAGTGTTTATGTACAGTTCTTTTCTGTCTTTAGTTGTACAGTTTTTAGTCAAAATACCACTTTCCAAAGTTAGTTGGGTCAGCAGTTTTTCACCACCGCCTCAGGGAGGTTGTGTCATACATTTGTAATGCAATCAGATTATTTTATCATAGTCCCCATTCATCTTGTGCATCATCTCCCCTCTTGGCTGACTTAGAAAGTTTGTATGCATTTAAGGTTCACTCTCTGCTTTAAAGGTTTTGAGTTTTGACACATGCAAAGTGTCATGTATTCACCATAACAATACCATACAGATTAGTTCCACTACCCTTAAATCCACTCTGTGTATAGTATTTTGAGAGTTCCCAGGGGATCCCTTTCAGATTGAGCCTTAGCTTAATCTTTGCTGGGAAAAAACAGCAGCAAAGATTTGAGTTCTTTCATCTCAGTCGGTAGTTTTCCATCTGAACTATACACTGGCACTATCTGGTAAACTAAAAAAATACTGATTGCCTGATTTTACCTCTGGATCCTGATTTTATTGGTCCCAACTGGTTTAATCCACCTGGGATCTAGGTCTGGGCATTGGGACTTTGAGAAGCTCACAGGGGACCCCAAAGATTTAGAACCACTGATCCAAGCTGTCACCCTGGTTAGAGTGCTGTGGTGTCACAGCTCACAGCAACCTCAAACTCTTGGGCTTAAGCAATTCTCTTTTCCTGAGCTTCCCAAGTAGCTGGGACTATAGGTGCCTGCCACAATGCCCAGCTATGTTTTTTTGTTGCAGTTGTCATTGTTGTTTTAGCTGTCCTGGTCTGGGTTTGAACCTGCCAGCCTCAGTGTATGTGGCTGGCGCCATACTCACTGTGCTACAGGTGCTGCTGTCCATTGCCTTTTGATTAAAACACAGATGATTAAATTGCTACATTTAGATCACCTTGGGGGATATTATTAATTATCATATAAATTTGTAAATAAGTAATGCAGTAAGAATGAGAAGGATAAATTTCACATATTAAATAATCAAATATGTAAGTGCAAAGGCACAATTTATTTTTTTACTCTCTAGCTGAACTCAAAATGAGCCTCAATTTCTACTCGTGATGGAAAATTTGATTTTGACAAGTGAAAGTTAATTAATTATTTCTAGTTTAAAAGTCATTTCTTGGAAATAAATAGTTGAATTCAACTTTGCCTCTCCTTTTCTCTGTTCATTTCTTGTTTTCTGGAATGATCCAGATTTGGGTCCAGGTGATCTCAAGTGGACCTGGCATTAGGGAAGACACATCTGGCTGAGGAAAGATTGTTTGCTGTTGTTTTCTGTTTGATCAGTCTGGGCATTGCCAGATGATTTGCCCTGTGAGTACTTGATCATGACCTCCCCCAGTGAAAAGAGAACATGGAGCAAAAATTGAGTCTTATTATCACTCTTTTCTCCCTACTTTAAGTTTGGCATCATGCACTCTGTGCTTGCTACCCTCTAGCTTTGCTAATGATATGTAGTGTCAAGATATTAGAATTAAAAAAAAAAAGACAACAAAACACCACTTTTCTCTGCCAAACATCCAACTCTCTTCAAATAATGAGTTGGCCCTTCAGACTATTGCTTCTCCTATGTACTTTCTAAAAATCCATTCAGAAATTCAGTCTCCTTTTGTGTTCTGGGCTGTATTCTGTCTTCTGTTCCAAAGCGGTGAAAGACCCCTCCATAGTGGTGAATAAACTTGATGCAACAAGAAAAACATGACAAGAAAAATGTTTGTAGATGTCTCAAAATAACCCCCTTCAACAGCACTATCATATCATTACATCATGGGGTGATATGGACCTGATACTCTAAATAAATTTCAATTTAGAGTGGCATAGATTTCACAGGTAGATTTCCATGCAAGTGGTAATAATAAAGGCCAGTAAGGTGTATCTACATTTAAAGACTTGCCAATCTTTCTTTACTGGTAATAGAAAAAGCTGGGCATATATTTGAGGCTTGGCCACAGCTCCAGACTAATGCAGTCAACACATCAGGATGTAGAAACAAAATATTTGTATCTGTTCTGTATATATTATAGATTTCACTGCCAGTGTGATAGTTGGTGACAGCTGTCTAAAGGGACTTTTGTCAAAGTCTATAGAGTATTTTTTCTTCAGTATTCTTTTTTTTTTTTTTTTTTATTGTTGGGGATTCATTGAATGTACACAGAACCAGGTTACATTGATTGCTTTTGTTAGATAAGGACCCTCTTATAATTGTGTCCCGCCCCTAAAAGATGTACCACACCCCTTGTCCCCCCACTCCCTCCCTCCTTCCCTTTCTGAGCTCTCCCCATACCCGACTCTCCCTAGTACCTCCTCTGTGTACTAGGACTTTAATTGTCCTCATATCAGAATTGAGTACATAGGATTGTTATTTCTCCATTCTTGTGATACTTTACTAAAAATAATGTGTTCCACATCCATCTAGGTTAATACAAAAGATGTAAAGTCTCCATAATTTTTAGTGGCTGAATAGTATTCCATGGTATACATATGCCACAGCTTGTTGATCCATTCCTGGGTTGGTGGGCATTTAGGCTGTTTCCACATTATGGTGATTGTAAATGGAGCTGCAATAAACAGTCCAGTGCAAGTGTCTCTGTGGTAAATGGATTTTTTTTCTTCTGGGTAGATACCTAGCAATGGGATTACAGGAACAATGGGAGGTCTAGCTTGAGTTCTTTGAGGGTTCACCATACTTCCTTCCAAAAAGGTTGTATTAGTTTGTAGTCCCACTAGCAGTGTAAAAGTGTTCCCTCTTCTCCACATCCATGTCAGCATCTGCAGTTTTGAGTGATGAGTGCTATTCTCATTAGGTTAGATGATATTTCAGAGTGGTTTTGATTTGCATTTCTCTAATAATTAGGGATGATAAGCATTTTTTCATATGTTTGTTAGCCACTCGTCTGTCTTCTTTAGAGAAGGTTCTGTTCATCTCTCTTGCCCAGTGATCTAAGGGATTGTTGCTCTTTTTATGTTTATTAATTTAAATTCTCTGTAGATCCTAGTTATCAAGCTTTTGTCCAAATCAAAATATGCAAATATCCTTTCCCAATTTATGGTTGTCTGTTTGCTTTGGTTGTTGTTGCCTTAGCTGTACAGAAGCTTTTCAGGTTCATTAAGTCCCATTTGTTTATTTTTGTTGTGGTTGTAATTGCCACGAAAGTCTTCCTCATAAAGTCCTCCCCCCAGGCTGATAGCTTCCAGTGTTTTCCCCACACTTTCTTTGAGGATTTTAATTGTTTCATGCCTTAGATTAAGGTCTTTTATCCATCTTGAATCAATTTTTGTGAGTGGAGAAAGGGGTGGGTCCTCTTTCAGTGTTTTACATGTAAATATCAAGTTCTCCCAGCACCATTTATTGAATAGGGATTTGTTTCCCCAGTGTATGTTCTTGTTTGGTTTATCAAAAGATTAGGTGGCTGTAAGATGTTTGTTTCATCTCTTGGTTTTCTATTCAGTTCCAAATGTCTGTGTCTCTATTTTTGTGCCAATACCATGCTGTTTTAATCACTATGGCCTTGTCATACAGCCTAAAGTCTGATAGGCTGATGCCCCTGGCTTTGTTTTTATTACTAAGGATTGCCTTGGCTACATGGGTTTTATTTCTGGTTCCATATTAAATGAAGAATTATTTTTTCCAAGTCTTGAGAGCACGATGTTGGTATTTTAGTAGGGATAGCAATGAATCTGTAGATTGCTTTGGGAAGTATAGACATTTTAACAGTGTTGATTCTTCCCAGCCATGAGTATGGTATGCTCTTCCATTTGTTAATATCTTCTGCTTTTTCTTTTCTTAGGGGTTCATAGTTTTCTTTTGAAAGGTCCTTCACCTCTTTTGTGAGGTGTATTCCTAAGTATTTCATTTTCTTTGGCGCGACTGAGAAGGGTATTGTGTCCTTTATTTCCTTCTCATCTTGGCTGTTATTGGCATATACAAAGGCTACTGATTTATGGACATTGATTTTATATCCTGAGACATTACTGTATTTTTTGATCACTTCCAGTAGTCTTGTGGTTGAGTCTTTGGGGTTCTCTAAGCATAAGATCATATCATCAGCAAAGAGGGAGAGTTTCACTTCCTCTGCCCCCATATGGATGCCTTTAATTTCCTTCTTTTGCCTGATTGTATTAACTAGAACTTCCAGCACTATGTTGAATAGTAGTGGAGATAGAGGATACCCTTGTCTTGTTCCAGTTCTGAGTGGAAAAACTTTCAATTTTATTCCATTCAGTACAATATTAGCTGTGGGTTTGTCACACATGACTTTGATCAGTTTAAGCAATGTGCCGCCAATGCCTATATCCTTCAGTGTTCTAATTAGGAAAAGATGTTAAATTTTATTGAATGCTTTTTCTGTATCTATTGAGAGGATCTTATGGTCTTTGTTTTGCTCCTGTTGATATAGTGAATTATGTTTATGGATTTGTGTATGTTAAACCAGACTTGCATCCTGGGATGAATCCTACTTGATCGTGATATATGACTTTTTTAATGATAAGCTATAATCTATTCACTAGGATTTTATTGAGAATTTTTGCATCTATATTCATTAATGAAATTGGTCCGTAGTTCTCCTTTTTAGCTGGGTCTTTTCCTCATTTTCGTGTCAGGGTGATGTTTGCTTCATACAACGTGTTGGGGAAGATTTCTTCCTCTTCAGTTTTTTGGAATAATTTCTGGAGCATGAGTACAAGGTCTTCCTTGAAAGTTTGATATAATTCTGGTGTGAAGCTATTTGGACCAGGGCATTTTTTGTTGTTGTTGGGAAATTTTTTATTGTTTGTGTAATCTCAGTGCTTGAAATTGGTCTGTTCAGAAGGTCTATTTCATCTTGATTAAATCTAGGGAGAGGGTGTGATTCCAACTATTGGTCCATTTCTTCTACATTGTCAAATTTCTGGACATAGAGTTTCTTGTAGTATTCAGAGATAATCTCTTATATGTCTGTGGCATTTGTTGTTACTTCTCCTTTATCATTCCTGATTGAGGTTACAAGAGATTTTACTTTTCTGTTTCTAGTAAGTCTGGCCAAGGGTTTATCTATTTTATTTACTTTTTCAAAAAATCAACTTTTAATTTAATGATTTTTTTGTTTTCAATTTCATTAATCTCTGATTTAATTTTGGCTATTTCTTTTCTTCTGTTTGGTTTAGGGTTAGATTGTTCTTCTTTTTCCAATTCCATAAGGTAGTTTGTGAGTGTGCTAATACATTCTACTTTCTGTTTTTTGAAGGTAGGCATCTAAGGGGATAAATTTTCCTCTCAAGACTGCTGTTGCTGTATGCCAGAGGTTTTGATAACTTGTGTCTTCATTGTTGTTGTGTTTGAGGAGATTAACAAGTTCCTCTTTAATCTCTTTCTGAACCAAACTATCATTCATCATAAGATTGTTTAGTTTCTAAGACTTTGTGTGGGGATAAACAATTTTGTTGGAGTTGAGCTTCACCATTATGGCTTTGTGTTCTGAGAAGAGACATGGTATAATTTCTATTCCTTTAATTTTGCTGAGGTTTGATTTGTATCCTAGGATGTGATCTAGTTTGGAGTATGTGCCATGAGCTGATGAGGAAAAAGTATATTCTTTTACTTTGGGTTGGTGTGTTCTGTATATGTCTATTAATCCCATTTGATCTAGGGTCATGTTTAAGTCCTTTGTATCCTTGTTTCAGTTTAGAGGATCTGTCCAGTTCTGTGAAAGGGGTATTGAAGTCCCCAACTCTTAAGGTGCAGTGGGATATCATATTGCTCAGACCCTCATGATTTGGTTCATAAATCTGAAAGTATTTAAGTTAGGTGTGTAAATGTTTAATATTGAGATGTCTTCTTCTTGTATTGTTCCTTTGACCAATATGAAGTGTCCATCTTTATCTTTCTTAACTAAAATTGCTTTGGATCTGCTTGTATCTGAGAATAAGATTGCAACTCCTCCTTTCTTCTGATTTCCATTTGCTTGACACACTGTTTTCCATCCCTTAACCTCGAGTCTTGATTTATCTTTCAGGGCTAGGTCTGTCTCCTGGAGACAGCATATGGATGGCTTGGTGTTTTGTCATCCAATCAGCCAGCCTGTGCCTCTTCAGTGGGGAATTCAGTCCATTGATATTTATTGAAAGTATCAATAGTTGTGGTAGAATTCTATTCATCTTCTTGTGAGGTAGTTTGTTGTGTAGTTTAATCCTTTGTGCCATTGTGAAAGCTAAATGATGGCCTTTGGCTTCTAGATGTTTACTTTGTTGGTGGTCTATTGTGGTGTTCAGTATCGAGAATTGGTCTAAGTATTTCCTGTAGAGTTGTTCTTGTTGTGACGAATTTTCTCAGTGCATGTATATCTGCAAACGATTTGATTTCTCCATCAATTTTGAAGCTAAGTTTGAAGCAGGATACAGGATTCTGGACTAAAATTTATTTTGTTTAAGGATGATGAAGGTAGATGACCATGCTCTCCTGGCTTGGAAGGTTTCATTTGAAAAGTCTGCTGCCAACCTAATGGTTCTTCCCTTGTAGGTCAATTGGTGCTTATTCCTAGCTGCTTGCAGGATTTTCTCCTTCATCTTGACTTTGGACAGGTTTATTACAATGTGTCTCTGAGAGGTTTTGTTAGAGTTGAGATAACTTGGGGTTCAATATCCATCTGAAAGGAGTGTGTCAGGATCTTTAGTAAAACTTGGGAAGTTTTCCTTTATGATAATCACCAGTGGGGCTTCCATACCTTTGGGACAATCTTCTTCCCCCTCAGGGATTCCCATTATCTGTATGTTTGAACACTTCATGGCATCTGGTAGTTCTCTCAGCACCTGCTCTGCTTTTTCTCTCTCTCTCTTCTGACTCTGTTAACTCAAAGACTTTGTCCTCTAACTCTGATGTTATTTCTTCTCCATGGTCTAATCTATTTTTGATACTTTCTACTGCTTCTTTACATTCCCTGATTGTTTACTTTATTTCTTTAAGCTCATCCGTATCTTTTCTATATTCTACATATCTCTCATCTGACTTTTGGTTCTGTCTTTCCATTTTCTCTTCCAATCCCTTTATTGTCTTAATCATCCATGTTCTAAATTCCCTTTCTGTCAAATACATTAATTCTTTATAGGAGGAGTCTTCTTTAAAAATTGTCTCATTGGGGCAGCACCTGTGGCTCAAAGGAGTAGGGCGCTGGCCCCATATGCTGGAGGTGGTGGGTTCAAACCCAGCCCTGGCCAAAAAAAAAAAAAAGAAAAAGAAAAATCACCTCATTGTCTCTTAGAGGAGTTGCCCTAATTTGGTTATTCATGGTGCCTGAATTTTTCTTTTGGTTCCTCCTCATGTGTGCTTTCTTCTTGTTCACTTCCTTCTGCACTTTTTTCCTTCTCACTTCTTCCTTTGCTTCAAGTTACCTTGTCTCACAGTTTAGGTGAGGAAGAGACCACTTGGTATGGGGTCAGAAAGTGGAGAAGGGTTACAAAAGCAAAAAGAAGCAAGAGGAAAGGAGAAAAAGAAGAGAAAAAAAGAAAAAGGGAGGAAGAGTAGGAGAATAGCAAAAGAAAGGAAAAGAAGAGAAAGAAAGGCAAAAAAGGGGGGGAAAGGGGAACTAATAGAAGAAAATTGAAGAACAGGTGAGATGAAGGACAAGAAGGGAGGATAAAAGTGATAGAAGAGATGTTGTTGCTCAGCACCGTGCTAAGGCCAAACTTACAGCTCAAGGCTGTGGGGAGCTGAGCTGGGTGGGTTCCTCAAAATTAGGCACTCCCTACTTGTCTGTCCACAGCCAGACTCTTCCTCTGCCAAAAAATAGGAAGAGAAGAAAATGAGCAAACACAAAAGCCAAGGAGGAAAAATTGAATAAGGAAGAAAAAAAAGAAGAAGAAGAGTAGAAAAGTTCTGCAGCGTGGTCTTCCTACTACTTTCTTCCTGGGGCCAAAAGTAGAAAGTTCTCCTGGACTCTTTGGTCCAGGCTGCTGCTGCAGTCTACCTGCTAGACCACTGCTGTGTCACACCCGCCCTCAGCAAGGAAAGGATGGACAGAGAAAGAAAATTAAAAGATAAAAGAAAAAAAATATATATATATATGCATAGATAAAGGAAAATTAAATACACCATTAAATCAAATTAAGGGGAGGGAGGGAAGAAGGATAAAGAAAGACAGAAGAAAGGCAACAAATCAAGAAAAAGAGAAAGAAAAAACAAGAAATGGGGTAGGGGGGAATATCTTAGCTGATGCCAAAGCACTTTATGTGGGAGAGATGAGATAAGTAGAAGAGTCTCTATCAACTGAGAGAATGCAGTGGCGTATACCAGGGTGAGAGAATAATTCAAGCTAAAATTCTGCAACCAAAAAAAAAAATAAATAAATAAATAGAGAAGTCCTTGCCCTTGTTGAATATAAAAATGGAAGATAGAAGATCCAACCATACAACTTAGCAAAAAGCAAAGCACATTGAAACAAGATAAAAGAAAAGGAAAAAAAAACTTCTAAGATAGCCTTATGTAAGCAATCTCAGCAACCAATTGAAGAAGAAAAGGAGAGAGAAAAAAATAATAATATAAGCTAAATTAAAAAGAAGAGAAAAAGAAAGCAATAACAATCAAAAAAATTCATACACACATATACATATATATATAAAACATACACATATACATACATATATACATACATACATACATACATATACACACACACACACACACACACACACACACACACATATAAATAAAACATAGGAATTCTATTTTTGTAGGAATAAGTTTATGCTGCAATATACTTCCTGGACACGAGGTGGCTCTGTGAATTTGGGGGACAAACAACACAGCTGTTAACCTCTCTTTGGTTCCCAGGCTTTGAGCAGTTTGCCAGTTTATTTGTTTCTGGTGGTTGCCCATTCACCTCAACACTCACCCCCAGTAGATCTTGGATTCCAGAGTTCTCAACAATTTTTCACAGACAGGTCTCCTAGATTACCCCTGTAACTATTCCCATGGAGGGGGGGGTCCCTGGACCTGTCCCAACTGAAGGACTGCTCCCCACTGGCAGAACTCAGACCTCTGCACCTTAGGCCCCCAGCAAGAGGCCTGCCTACACAGGCTTCTAGTGCCATTCTCCTCAATGGCGTGTCCCTGATCAGTAACTCCCAATCCCCATGGATGTTTCACCACTGCCAAACCATAGTAGGACCACTCCTGAGAGCACCCAAATTCCTCTTGGGAGTGCCCACTTCTCCAATCTTTTTAGAGTCTCTAAGCCTGACACAAATAAAGGTCTGCTCCCCACAGGCACCTAGCAAGATGTCCACTTATATAAGGTACTGGCACTCTTCCCCTCTATGCCTTCCCCCTGTCCGGGAACTTTTCCCCTATTGAGGCTTCACCGGTTGCCAACCTCGGTAGAGCTGCTCCAACCAGCACTCCAATCTGGCCACCAAATTCCGCTCAGGAAAGCATGCCTAACCTTACCCAAGAACCACAAATTGTCAGAAGTTTCTTCTGGGACCTCGTTGCCACCATGGCCTGGGTGTGCTTGCAGATACTTGCCCAAGTGTATTAGTTCTCCGCAGTTCTGGCCAAATCCAGCTGTCCACCTCCACAATCTGAGCCACCGCTGTATGTCAATATTCCACACCGGGACTGATCCAACCCTCTCCCTCTGCCCTTTTGCTCTAGGAAAGCTTAGCTAAACATCCTTCCCATCCGCCATCTTGCTCCACCTCAACATTCTTGAGTATTCTTTCTTCTTCTTTGTTTTTATTTCAGGTTAATTTGAGGGTGTAAAGAAATAGGTTATAATGTTTGCATTTGTTAGGTAGAGTCCCTCTTATGATTATGACCTGCCCCCAAGAGTTGTGCCCATTAAGTGGGAGAACACCCATCTCCCCCTTCCTCCTCTCCTGTATCCTCCCTCATTCCCCCTCTACCCATCTTGAATTGATTTGAGTTTTTCTCTTATGTGAGCATGTATTAGATTGTCTACTGGCTTCATATTAGTATTGAATACTTTGGATACGTGCTTCGCCATTCTTGTGATACTTTATGAAAAAGAATGTGTTTCACCTCCATCCAGATTAATACAAAAGATGGAAAGTATCCATCTTTTTTAATGGTTGAAAATATTCTGTGGTATACATATAACACAGTTTATTAATCTATTCCTGGGTTGGTGAGTATTTAGGTTGTTTCCACATTTTGGCAATTGTAAATTGAGCTACAATAAACAATCTAGTATAAATGTCCTTACATGATTTTTTTCTTCTAGTGATGGGATTGTAGGATCAATTGGGAAGTCTAATTTGAGTTCTTTAAGGATTCTCCATACTTCTTTCCAAAGAGGCTGAACTAGTTTGCAGTCCTACCAACAGTGTAAAGGGTTCCCCTCTCCCCATATCTACCCCAGCATCAGCAGCTTTGAGACTTTGTGATGTGGGCTATTTCTCATTGGGATTAGGTGATGTCTTAGGGTGGTTTTGATTTGTTTTTCTCTGATTATTAGGTACAATGAGCATTTTTTCAAATGTTTGTTAGATGTTTGTCTAACTTCTTCTGAGAAGGTTCTGTTCTTTTTTGTTGTTGTTGATTAATTTGAGCTCTCTATAGATTCTAGTTATCAACCCTTTGTCACATTCATACCTGGGAAATATCTTTTCTCATTCTTAAGGTTGTCTTTTTGCTTTAATTGTTGTGTCCTTAGCTGTGCAGAAGCTTTTTAGCTTAATTAACCATTTGTTAATTTTTGTTGTTGTTGAAATCGCCACTGAAGTCTTCTTCATAAAATCTTTCCCCAGTCCAATATCATCAAGAGTTCTTCCCACAGTTTCTTCCAAGATTTTAATCATTTCATGTCTTAGATTTAAATCTTTATTCATATGGACCCAATTTTTGTAAGTGGTAAATGTGTGGGTTCAGTTACAGTCTTTTACATGTGGTTATCCAATTCTCCCAGCACCATTTGTTGAATAGGGAATCTTTTCCTCCACCTTATGCTTTTGTTTGGTTTATCAAAGATCAGATGTCAGTAAGAGACTGGTTTCATTTATTGGTTTTCTATTCTGTTCCATATGTCTATATGTCTGTTTTTATGCTAATACCATACCTTTTTGATCACTGTGGACTTATAACCCGAAGCCTGGTAGAGTGATGCCTTTGGCTTTGTTTTTATTACTAGGAATTGCCTTTGCCATACAAGTTTTTTTCTGATTCCCTACAAAACAATTGTTTTTTCCAGTTTTTCAAAATATGATGTTGGTATTTTAATGGGGATTGCAAAAAATCTGTAGATTGCTTTGGGTAGAATAGACATATTAACAGTGTTCATTCTTCCCAGCCAACAGCATGGTATGTTCTTCCATTCATTAATGTCTTCTGCTATTTATTTTCTTAGAGTTTCATAATTCTCTTTGTAGAGATCCTTCACCTCTTTTGTTAGGTATATTTCTAAGTATTTCTTTTTTTTTTTTTTTTTGAAGCTACTGTGAAGGGAATTGTGTCCTTGATTTGCTTCTGAATTGGACTGATATTGGCATATACAAAGGCTATTGATCTTAGATACTGATTTTATACCCTGAGATGTTACTGTATTTCTTGATCACTTCCAGGAGTTTTGTGGTTGAGGCTCTGGGGTTTTCGAAGATTATATCATCAGCAAAGAGTGAGAGTTTGACCTCCTTCTGCCCCCATTTGAATGCCCTTTATATCCTTCTCTTAGTTGATTGCATTAACTAGAACTTGTAGAACTATGTTGAATAGTAGTGGTAAGGGTGGACATCCTTGTCTGGTTCCAGTACTAAGTGGAAAGCCTTTAAGTTTTACTCTATTCTGTATGATGTTAGCTGTGGGCTTGTCATAGATGGCTTCAATGAGCTTCAGAAATGTGCCACCTATGCATATTTTCTTTAGTGTTCTTGTTAGAAAAGGAGGCTGAATTTTATCAAATGTTTTTTTCTGCATCTATTGAGAGGATCATATGATCTTTATTTTTGCTTCTATTGCTATAGTGAATAATATTTGTGGATTTGTGTATCCATAAATGGGATGAAGCCTACTTGGTTGTGATGTATAATTTTTTAAATGTGTAGCTACAATCTATTAGCTAAGATTTTTTGAGTATTTTTGCATCTATATTCATTAGTGAAATTGTTCTGTAGTTCTTCCTTTCAGTTGGGTCCTTTCCTGGTCTTGGTATCAGTGTGATGTTTGCTTCACAGAATGTGTTGGGGAAGGTTCCTTCCTTCTCAATGTTTTGGAATAGGTTCTGCAATATAGGCCCAAGAAAGAGTTTTTATTGTTTCTTCAATCTTAGTGCTTGATATTGGTCTGTTCAAGAGCTCTATTTCTAATTCTAGGGACAGGTGTAATTCCAGGTATTGGTCCATTTCCTCCACATTGTCAAATTTCTGGGCTTGAAGTTTTTTGTAGTAATCAGAAACAATCTCTTGTATCTCTGTGGTATTGGTTGTTATTTCCTCCTTTACATTTCTGATTGAGGTTATTAAAGATTTTACTTTTCTGTTTTTAGTTAACTGCTCAAAGGTTTATTGATTTTATTCATCTTTTCAAAGAACCATCTTTTTGTTTCATTAATTTTCTGAATGATTCTTTTGTTTTCAATTTCACTTATTTTTGATTTCATTTTGTTTATTTGTTTTCTCAGCTAGATTTGTGATTGGTTTTGCTCTTTCTTTTTCATTTCCTTGAGAAGATTCATTATTCATGTTTTTCTCTTTCTGTTTTTTGGATGTAGGCATCTGAAGCAATAAATCTTCCTCTTAGGACTGCTTTTGGGGTATCCCACAGGTTTGGGTGGCTTGTGTCTTCATTGTTGTTATTTTCAAGGAAGTTAATAATTTCCTCCTTTATCTTTTCCTTAACCCAACTGTCATTCAGCATAAAATTGTTTAGTTTCCAGGCCTTTCTGTGAGGATGAAAGTTTTCTTGGAGTTGAATTCAACCTTTATTTCCTTGTGGTATGAAAGGATATAAGGTGTAATTTTATTCTTTTGATTTGGTTGAGATTTGATTTTGTAGAATGTTCTGTGAACTGATGAGAAGTATGTACATTCCTTAGCTTTGGGGTGGTGAGTCCTGTATATGTCTATTAAGCCCAGTTGTTCTAGGGTTGCATTTAAATCCCTTGTATCTTTGTTTAGTTTCTGTTGAAAGTATCTGTCCAACTCTGTCAGGGGTGTTAAAGTACCCCGGTACTTTACTTTGCTGGTGGTCCATTGCAGTGGTCTCTGTGGAGAATAGTCTAAGTATCCTGTAGAGCTGGTCTTGTGGCGAATATTCTCAATGTTTGCATATCAGTAAAATATTTGATTTCTCCATCAATTTTAAAGCTTAGCTTTGCAGGATATAGAATTCTGGGCTGAAATTTGCTTTGTTTTAGAACGTTAATGATAGATGACTTTTCTCTTCTGGTGTGAAAAGTTTCAGCTGAGAAGTCTGCTATCATCCATGTTCTGCCCCTGTAGGTCAATTGGCACTTACTCTGGTTGCTTGCAAAATTTTCTTTTTTGCCTTGACTTTGGACAGGTTCATGATAATGTGTCTTGGAGATGCTGTGTTTGAGTTGAAATGACTCAGGGTTCATCATCCCTCTAACACAGTGGTTCTCAACTATCCTAATGCTGTGATGTATTTTCATTGTTACAAAGGGGTCATGACCTACAGGTTGAGAACTGCTGCTCTAATGAAATGTGTCAGGATTTTTGGTAATACTTGGGAAATTTTCTTTTGTGATATTCTTCAGTAGGATTTCCCTTCCTTTGGGGCATTTTTCTTCCTCTTTTTGGATACCTATAATTCATATGTTTGAACACTTCATGAAGTCACATAATTCTCTAAGAGAACATTCTGATTTCTTTCCTTTCTTTTTTGCCTCTTTAATTGCCTGTGTTAGCTCGAGAAATTTATCCTCTACCTCTGAGATTCTTTCTTTATGATCTAATCTGTTATTGATACTCTACTGCATCTTTAAGTTCCTTGATTGACTCCTTCAATTCTTTAAGTTCCACTATATCCTTTCTATATTCTTCATATCTTTCATCCCTTATTTGGTTCTGGTTTCAGACTTCCTTTTGTTTATTTTCCACTTTTTCAGCAATTCCCTACATTGTTTTTACCATCTGTATTTTACATTCCCTTTCTATCATTACCATTATTTCTTTATAGGTGAAATCCTCTGTAGTAGGTCCCTTGGTGGGGGGCTTGCTGTGTTCTGGGCTTTCACGTTGACAGGATTGTTCTTTTGGTTCATCCTCATGAGTGTTTTCTTCTAGTCCACTTCCTTCTCCTACCTTTTCCTTTCACTTCCTCCTTCTCTTTAAATTACCTTGTCTCTGTGCTTAGGTGTCAACATGTTCTTTTGGAATGGGGCCAAAAGGAAGAGAAGAGTAAAGAGCAAGAAGGGAGGAAAGAAAAAGAAAAAGGAGAAGGAGTAAAAGGAATGGTTGACAAAAAGAAGAGAAGAAGAACAGAAAGAGAGAGATGGGGGTAATAATGGTGCTCAGCAAAGTGCTTTGACTCACTCCTGCAATTCTCAGCCTCTGAGGTCTGGAATGGGTGGTACCTTCAGGTAAGGAGCTCCTTACCAGCCTGAACAAAAACAAGACCCTGCCTCCTCCAAATAGAGAAAGAGGGAGAGAGAAAAACAAACAAACAACTAAACTAAACTAAACAGCAGTATGTTACCAGTAGAGTTCTTCCAAAGGCCAATGCTAGATTAGGGAATCAAGGACTCCTTGAGCCAGGCCAGTGCTGTCCCCTTTATAGGATAGAGTGAAGCTCTATCCCATAAATGGAATACAAATTGAAAAGACTACGACAGTTCAGAAAAAATACATAAGCATATAAAGAAATTGAAAATAAAATTGTGTAAGACTTTTTAAAAAGGGTATATATTAGATGCTATTTCAGAAATTTTATGGGAATGATAAGAAAAGTAGAAAAATCTTTACAAAAATAAGGAGAGGAGAGAAATGGAAAGGAAAGAAGGAATAAAAGGGGTAGAAAAATCATAGCAAAATTAGAGCCCTTTTTATTGAAGAAAGTAAAAATGAAAAAATAAAAATAAAAGAAAACAAAACAAACAATAACAAAAAAAAAAAAAAAAAAGGAAAGAAAGAAAAAACCCTAAGGAAAAAAATTGGAGAAAAAGAATAAAGGAACAGAAAAACTGTAGCAAAAATGGAGCTGTTACTATTGAAGAAAGAAACAATGAAAAGTTAAAAATAAAAAAACAACAAATAAACAAACAAAAAAAAAACCGGGGGCAAGATGGCCAACTGGAGGCAGCTTCCAAAGAGGCTCCTGTCCAGAGGGAAGGATAACGTCCAGAAAATGCCCAATAGAGAGAGAACTGATAACTGCAGGTCATCTCTGCTCTGGCAAGCTGTGACTCCAAGAAAGTAAGCTTCAGGTACATAATTCATCTGAAAGGAAAAGTGTCCATCCCCTTCCCCCAAGAAACCTGTGATTTTTTGTTTTTTTGTTTCCTTTCTTTTTTCTCTTTGCTTGCTCCTATGGGTTTTCCACAGGTGAGCAGTGAACTGTGAACCTCTTGTCTCACCCCATAGGTGAGAGCTGTAGGAAGTGGGGACTACTTCCTCAAAGGGGCCCTGCTGTGACTCTGAACACTTTCTTGCTAGGCAGAAAAATCAAACTAATGTTTTCCTGGCCATTCTGAATTTCCAGTCCACCCTTCCCCCCTTACCTGATGAACCAGAAGTCTAAACCCTGCTGAGACTGTGGGAGGAGATTCTTGAGCAGCGCCCCCTGCCCCCTGTCTGCTGGACCAAGCCCCTGCCCCCACCCCCTGCTACCCAGCAAGAGACTCCTGGGGCCGCGCAGAGCCGCCCCCTGCCTGACCATGGACTTCAGGAGTCGCGTGACCTGCACCCTCCCTGCCTCAGCGCCGGCCCCACCCATCTACCAGGGACTCTGGGAGCTGTGCGACATGCATCCTCTCTCTGAAGCCCTCCCTGCCTCTGCATGGAGCCCTCCACCCGGCCAGAGACTGCTGGAGCCACGAGCTCTCTTTGCTAAAGTCACCAGGTGCCAGACACTGCCAGAACCTTGTGCAGCATCCAGCCCTGCTGCTGGACCCGTGTGTCCCATGCTCCGGAGCTGCTCTCACAGCCAGAACTCCCTGGCTGGAGCATTCACAGAGGAGCTACACAGGGTCACATCCTACAAAGATCCAGCAACAATAGAGTGATGCCTCTGGGGTCTAATCTTGGAGAGACATCTCCCTAACTCTGAGGATGGCCAGAGGAAACCAGAACTCACTCTATAGGGATACCAGTGCTGCAGAGCAACAGGGACAAAGGTGCAGTGGCTGAGGGAGAAAAGCATTCGCTGACTTGTTACCCTCAGGATTAGACTGAGTCCAAGTGGAACACTCACCAGTGGCTATTGAATACCCGAGGCAGGCAATGGTGAAAAACAATCATGAGGCAGAATCAATGGAAAAATTCTGGCAACATGAATAATCAGAGTAGATCAACTCCCCCAAGGATCAATAAGGCAGACATAGCACAAGATCCCATTCATAAACAAATGGCTAAGATGTCAGAAATTGAATTCAGAAGCTGGATAGCAAATAAGATCAACAGAATGGAGGAAATGATGGAATTCGAATTTTAAGCAGTAGTCCAAAAGATGTCTCAAAAATTCAACAAATTCAAAGGCAAAATGACCAAAGATTTTGACACATTGAGGCAAGAATTTTCAGCTCTCAAATATTTGAAAAATACAATAGAATCCCTCAGTAACAGAATGGTGCAGGCAGAAAAAAGGATCTCTGACATTGAAGACAATGCTTTTGAACACTCCCAAATGCTCAAAGAGGAAAAAAGTGGAGAACAAAAACGGATCATTCTCTCAGAGAGCTCTGGGATAATTCAGAGAGATCTAATGTTCACCTTATAGGAACACATGAAGCCAATGAAGTTGCTGCGAAGGATACAGATACTTTATTTCATGAAATAATCAAAGAGAATTTACCAGACATGCCAAGAGATCCTGAAATTCATATAGCAGACAGTTTCAGAACACCAGCACAACTCAATCTAAATAAAAATTCTCATAGGCACATTATAATTAACTTCACCAAAGTTAATATGAAGGAGAAAATTCTGCAAGCTGCAAGACGTAAGAAATCCATAACCTACAAGGGGAAGAAGAATGACTGTAGATCTCTTTTATGAAACCTTTCAAGTAGAAGAGGGTGGTCATCGACCTTTAATTTCCTTAAACAAAATAACTTTCAACCCAGGATCCTGTATCCAGCTAAACTGAGTTTCATTTATGATGGAGAAATTTTTTAAAATACTTTAATGATATTCACATGTTGAAGAAATTTACCATAACTAAACCAGGTCTCCAGGATATTCTCAGAACTATCCTCCATAATGAACAACACAATTCTCCACCACCAGGTAAACCCACTCAGAAACTTTGATCAAATTCTAACTTCCAAAGTGGCAAAAGGATTAAAAATGCCCACTGGACTTTCAAAAAACTTGATACCCAAAACTCTATCTGGCTTATCATTACTCTCAATTAATGCGAATTGTTTAAATTGCCCTCTACAGAGGCACAGGATGGCTGACTGGATACAAAAACTCAGGACAGACATCTGCTTCATACAAGAATCTTACTTACCTTTAAAGATAAACATAGACTCAGGGTGAAGGGATGGTCATCTATAATTCAGGCAAATGGAAAGCAGAAAAAAGTAGGAGTTGCAATTTTATTTGCAGATAAAATAGGCTTTAAACCAATAAAAGTAAGAAAAGTTAATGATGGTCATTTCTTATTTGTTAAGGGCAATGCTTAACATGATGAGATTTCAATTATCAACATATATGCACCCAACCAGAATGTGCCTCAATTTATAAGATAAACTCTAACAGACATGAGCAACTTGATTTCCTCCAGCACCATAATTGTTGGGGACTTTAAGACTCCTTTGAAAGTGTTGGATAGATCCTCCAAAAAGAAGCTAAACAAAGAAATTTTAGATTTAAACTTAACCATTCAACATTTGCATCTAACAGACATCTTCAGAACATTTCATCCTAAGAAAACTGAATACACACATTCTTCTCATCAGCCCATGGATCATCCCCCAAATTGATCACATCTTAGGTCACAAATCTAACCTCAGCAAATTTAAAAGAATAGAAATCATTCCTTGTATTTTCTCAGACCATCATGGAATAAAAATTGAACTCAGTAACAATAGGAATCTGCATATGCATACAAAAACATGGAAATTAAATAACCTCATGCTGAATGATAGCTGCATCAAAGATGAGATCAAGAAGGAAATTATCAAATTTTTGGAACAAAACGATAATGAAGACATGAACTGTCAGAACCTCTCGGATACCGCAAAGGCAGTCCTAAAAGGAAATTTATGGCATTGCAAGCCTTCCTCAAGAGAACGGAGAGGAAGTCAACAACTTAATGAGATCTCAAGCATCTGGAAAAGGAAGAACTTTCCAACCCTAAACCCAGCAGAAGAAAAGAAATAACTAAAATTAGAGCAGAACTAAATGAAAGTGAAAACAAAAGAATTATACAACAGAGCAACCAAAGAGTTGGTTTTTTGAAAAGGTCAAGAAAATAGACAAGCCTTGGGCCACCTAACCAGAAGTAGAAGAGTAAAATCCCTAATTTCCTTAATCAGAAATGATAAAGGTCACATAACAACAGACCCCTCAGAAATTCAGCAAATCATTAATGAATACTACGTAAAACACTATTCTCAGAAGTATGAAAATCTGAGGGAAATAGATCAATACTTGGAAACATGCCACCCTCCTAGACTTAGCCAGAAAGAAGTGGATATGTTGAACAAACCTATAACAAGTTCTGAAATAGCATCAACTATAAAAAAATCTCCCCAGAAAGAAAAGCCCGGGACCAGATGGCTTCACAACAACAGAATTCTACCAAACCTTTAGAAAGAAACTAATTCCTGTATTACTTAACCTTTTCCAAAACATAGAAAAAAAGGGAATACTTCCTAACATATTCTATGAAGCAAATATCACCCTGATACCCAAACCAGGAAAAGACCCAACAAGAAAAGAAAATTATAGACCAATATCTCTAACTAATATGGATGCAAAAAAATATATATTTTTTTTATTAAATCACAGCTGCGTACATTAGTGCAGTCAAGGGGTACAATGTGCTGGTTTCATATACAATCTGAAACGTTTTCATCAAACTGTTTAAGATAGCCTTCATGGCATTTTCTTTTCTTTTCTTTTTTTCCAGTGGTAAGACAGAATTTATTTACAGAAAAGAATACAGAAAACACTAAAGCTCCTGGTAGAGAGACAGAACTCAAGTGGGGAGAGAAAAGCTCTCTCCGTTTCTCTCCCGGTCCTTCCCTGTCTCCCCCTT
>CAUYRH010088312.1:0-26666 GCA_963574655.1 Perodicticus potto
AGAGAGAGTGGGAGTGTCTCCTCAAAACATCTCCAGGGATGTGAGGCCCACAGCCATCACTCCTGCTGCCACTCAGTGCCTCAGGGGACTGCCTCTCCAGTGTGGCCTCCTCTTGGCTCACTTTCCTCTCACCACTCCCGAGCCATAAAAACAGCACAGATCAGCAACAGCCCATGCCCTGTCCACACCCCTCGAGAAAATGTCCAAGAGTCTGGACTCTGTGGGGGACAGATCTCCAGGCCTCAGGGTGAGAGTGGAGGGGAGTGCCGGGAGTTCAAACTTGCAGGTAGAGAATATATACAGTTTTATACAGTTTTGTGCCTGGCAGGAGAGTGCCATGACACCCTAGTAGGGGAAGGAGGTCTGGTTTTTAGAGGGTCTCTCCTGTGGGGTAGAGTGGGAAGACATCTGAACTCTGCTCTCTTATTTGTATGGAGGTATGGAGTATGCTGTGAGCCAATCTCATGCGGGGAGGGGACTCCCATCCGCTTGGTGATGTGTTCTGTACCTTTTATTTGTATCCTTGGGGTCGCAGGTCGCTTCAGCAGGATTGAAGTGGTTCTTCGACCTTCTCTTTTGGCTCAGTTTCAAACCGTTGGCTTTCTTGCTAAATTTCTGTCCTTTAATTCTCCTTCTGGACAGGAGCGTCTGTGGAAAGCTGGCTACAGACCGCCATCTTGGCTCCTCCCCCTTTATTTTTTCATTAATATGATGGTACAATTTTTAGGCATGGAAATTAAACAACTTTATGCTAAATGACAGTTGGGTCAAGGAAGAGATAAAGGAAGAAATTGTTAAATTCTGTGAACATAACACAATGAAGCTGCAAGTTACCAAAACTAGTGGAATACTGCAAAAGCAGTCCTGAGAAGATAATTTATCACATTACATGTCTACATCCAAAAAAAAGGAAGAGAACACATCAGCAACCTAATGAATCATGTTAAGGAAATGGAAAATGAAGAGCAATATAATCCCAAACCTAGCAGAAGAAAAGAAATACCCAAAATTAATTCAGAAATGGAGACTTTACATTGTTTACATTTACCTGGATCGAGTTGAAATACATTCCTCTTAGTAAAGTATCTCAAGAATGGAAAAATAAATATCCAATGTACTCCATACTAATATGAAATGAATATATAAACAATTATATGCATATAAGGAAAATAAAACAGTAATATAGTCTGGTTTGGGGGTACAGGCAAGTGGAAGGGAGAAGGATGTTTGGCAGAAAGAGGGAGGGCATGAGGCAGGATCTCACCTAATGTGCACATTGTGAGGGTATATAACACGCCTCCTGGGCAAGGGGCTCTTCTATGAATGGAACTTTACCCTGTAAGTGATAACAACATAACCTGAAAATTGTACCATCATATTAATTTGAAAAAATAAAAAAAACTTAAAAAAATAAAATAGAGCTCAAAAAAATTAAATTGGAAATAAATGAAATTGAAAATCAAAGAATCATCCAGAGAATTAATGAAACAAAAAGTCGGTTCTTTGAAAAGATGAATAAAGTTGATAAACATTTGACCAGATTAACTATAAACAGAAAAGTAAAATATCTGATAACCTCAATCAGAAAGGAAAAGGGAGAAATAACAACAGATACCACAGAGATACAAGAGATAATTTCTGACTACTACAAGAAATTCTATGCCCAGAAATTTGACAATGTGGAGGAAATGGACCAATACCTGAAACCACACCATCTCCCTAGACTTAACCAAGAAGAAATAGATCTCTTGAACTGAGGACAAAGAAACAATAAAAAAATCTTCCAGGGTGGTGCCTGTGGCTCAAAGGAGTACAGCACTAGCCCCATATAAAGGAGACTTCCTCTACACATTCATGAAGCAAATATCACCTCAATTCCCAAATCAGGAAAGGACCCAACCAAAATGGAGAACTACAGACCAATTTCACTAATGAATATAGATGAAAAAATATTCAATAAAATATTAGCCAATAGATTACAGCTACACATTAAAAAAAGTATGTATCACGATCAAGTAGGCTTCATCCCAGGGGCACAAAGCTGGTTCAACACATGCAAATCCATAAATATAATTCACTATATCAATAGAAGTAAAAACAAAGACCGTATGATCCTCTCAATAAGAGGCAGAAAAAGGATTTGATAAAATTCAACATCCTTTCCTAACAAGAATACTTAAGACTATGAGCATAGATGGTACTTTTCTAAAACTGATTAAAGCCATCTATAATAAACCCACAGCTAGGGTGGTGCCTGTGGCTCAGTGAGTAGAGTGCCACCCCCATATACCGAGGGTGACAGGATCGAACCAGGCCCCAGCCAAACTACAAAAAAATAGCTGGGCATTGTGGCTGGTGCCTGTAGTCCCAGCTACTTGGGAGGCTGAGGCAAGAGAATCGCCTAAGCCCAAGTGCTGGAGGTTGCTGGGAGCTGTGACACCACAGCACTCTACCAAGAGTGATAAAATGAGACTCTCTCTCTCTAAAAAAAAAAAATAATAATAACAATAATAGTAATAATAATACAAAAAAAACCTCACAGCTAATATCATACTGAATGGAGTAAAACTGAAAGCTTTTCCACTTAGAACTGGAACAAGACAATGATGTCCTCTGTTGCCACTCCTGTTCAACATAGTGCTGAAGTTCTAGCCAATGCAGTCAGATAAGAGAAGTATATAAAGGGCATCCAAATGGAGGCAGAGGAGGTCAAACTCTCCCTCTTTGCTGATGATGTGATCTTATACTTAGAAAACCCCAGAGATTCAACCACAAGACTCCTGGAAGTGATGAAGAAATACAGTAAGATTTCAGGGTATAAAATCAATGTCCACAAATCAATAGACTTTGTATATGCCAATAACAGCCAAGGCAAGAAGCTAGTCAAAGACACAATTCCCTTCACAATAGCTTCAAAGAAAATGAAATGCTCAGGAATATGCCTAACAAAAGAAGTGAAGGACCTCTACAAAGATAATTATGAAACCCTAAGAAAGGAAGAAGACATTAACAAATGGAAAAACATACCATGCTCTTGCCTGGGAGCAATCAACATTGTTAAAATGTCTGTACTACCCAAAGCAATCTACAGATTCAATGCAATCTCCATTAAAGTACCAGCATCATACTTTGAAGAACTGGAAAAAATAGTTACTTGTTTCATATGGAACCAGAAAAAAAAACCGTATAGCCAAAGCAATTCTTAGTAATAAAAACAAAGCCAGAGGCATCACTGTAGCAGACTTTAGGCTATATTACAATCCCACAGTGACCCAAACAGCATGTATTGGCACAAAAAAAGAGAATTAGACTTTTGGAACTGAGTAGAAAACAAAGAGATGAAAACAGCCTCTTATAGCCAACTGGTCTTTGATAAACCAAACAAAAACATACAGTGGGGAAAAGAATTCCTATTCAATAAATGGTGCTGCGAGAACTGGTTAAACACATGTGAAAGACTGAAACTTGACCCACACCTTTCACCACTTTCAAAATTAACTCAAGATGGATAAAAGATTTAAATCTAAGACATGAAACAATAAAAATCCTGGAAGAAAGTATGGGAAAAACTCTTGAGGGTGTCAGCCTGGAGAAAGATGTTATGAAGAAGACTTCAGTGGCAATTGCAACAACAACAAAAATAAACAAATAGGACTTAATCAAACTGAAAAGCTTCTGCAGTGAAGGATACAACAGTTAAAGGAAATAAACAACCTCCAGAATGGGAAAAAGGATTTAAATGTTATGAATCTGACAAGGTCTTGATAACTAGAATCTACAGAGAACTCAAACTATCAACAAAAAAGAGGAAACAATACCATCTATTACTGGACAAGAGACATGAACAGAACCTTTTCTGAGAGAGACAGATGAATGGCTAACAAACATGAAAAAATGCTCATCCCTAATCATCAGAGAAATGCAAATCAAAACTGTTTTGAGATATTAAATAACCCCAGTGAGAATAACCCATATCACAAAGTCCTAAAATTGCAGATGCTGCTGTGGATGTGAGAGAGGTGAATCCTTTTATTCTGTTACAATTAGGAAACAACCTAATTGCCCATCCACTCAAGAATGGATTAACAAACTGTCATGTATATATAATATCTTGGAGTACTATTCAGCCATAAAAAGATGGTGACTTTACATCTTTTGTATTAAAGTGATGGAGTTGAAACATAATTTTCTTAGTAAAGTATCATAAGAATGAGAAAGCAAATATCCAATGTACTCAATGTTAATAGGAAGCCAGTAGATGATCTAATTAACAGCCACTTAGGAGTAAAACTCAATTCAATTCAAGTTGATGACTTAATTAAAAAAAATACTCATCCCTGCACAAAGTGATGGATACTGAACAAACTAGCTGAATGATACTTGGGTCAATGAAGACATAAAGTTGGACACCAAAAGATTCTTTGAATTAAATGGTATTTGGGGCACAAGTTATCAAAACCTGTGTGATACAGGAAAAGCAGTCCTGAGAGGAAAACTCATAGCCTGAAATGTCCACATCCATGAGATGGAAAGATCACAAATCAACAATATAATGAATCATGTCAAGGAACTAAAGAAGGAGGAGTAGGCCAATGCCAAACCCTGCAGAAGCAAAGAAATATCCTGAATCAGAGCAGAACTAAAAGAAATGGAGAACAAAAGAACTGTACATCATATTAATAAATCAAAAAGTTGATCCTTTGAAAAGATAAACAAAATCAACAAGCCTCTAGCTAGATTAATCAAAAACAAAAGAGATAGGCCTCTAATAAGCTCAATTTAAAATGAAAAAGGGGAAATTACAACTGATGATATGGATATGCAAAATAATTGAGAAAGTTTCTTTGCTCACAAACTTGAAAATGTGGAGGAAACAGACAAGTTTTTGGAAACACACACCTTTCCTAGACTCCATCAGGAGGATATACGACTCTTTCACAGATCAATATCAAGCACCAAAATTGAAACAGCAATTAAAAATATTTGAACAAAAAAAGTCCTGAACCAGGTGGTTCCACACCCAAATTTTATCAAACCTACAAAGAAGAGCTTATACCTATACTGCAAAAGTTATACCTTAACATTGCAAAGGAAGGAATCCTCCCTAATTCATTCTGCAAAGTCAGTATCACCTGATGCCAAAGCCAGAAAGGGACACAACTAAAAAAGAAAACCACAAACCAATGTCCTTTATGAATATAGATGCAAAGATTCTCAATAAAATCTTAGCAAACTGAATACAGATGCATATCAACAAAATAATTGATCGTGACCAAGTGAGCTTCATCCCAGAGATGCAAAGATGGTTAAACATAACTTAAACATATTCAAATCTATAAATGTAATCTACCACATCATTAAATAGAAAAGCAAGGACCATGTGATCCTTTCAGTAGTTGCACAAAAATCCTTTGACAAAATTCAGCACCCATTTATGATAAGAATGCTTAACAAAATAGGAATAGATGGATTTTACCTCAAAATTATAAAGCCAAATACAAATACCCACAGCCAATATTACATTGAGTGTGGAAAAATTAAAAGCATTCCTGCTTAGAATTGGAACTAGACAAGGTTTCTCACAGTTTCCATTTATGTATAACATAGTTCTGGAAGTCTTAGCCAGATAAATCAGGCAAGAGAAGGAAATCAAGGGTATCCAAATGGGGAAAGAAGAGGTTAAATTATTGCTCTTTGTTGATGACATGATCTTACATCTAAAAAACCCCAAAGATTCAACCAACAGACTCCTGGAATTGATTAATAAATTCAGTAAAGTCTCAGGAAAATAAATATACACAAATTAGTAGCTTTCACAAATGCCAACCACAGTCAAGCTGAGGATCAAGTAAAAGATGTAATCTTTCTCTCTCTTCCTTTCTTGTTCTTTTTGAGACAGAGTCTCATTTTGTTGCCCTCGTTAGAGTGTCTTAGAGTTGTAGCTCACAGCAACCTCAAACTCCTGGGCTCAAGCTATCCCCTTGCCTCAAGCCTCCTGAGTAGCTGGGACTACAGGTACCTGCCTCAACGCCCGGGTAGTTTTCCTAATGTAATACCTTTCTCAGTAGAAGCAAAGAAAATAAAATACCTAAGAACATACTTAACAAAGTAGGTGAAAGACATACATAGAATTATGAAACAGGAAAGAAATTGCAAAGGATGTGAACAGATGGAAAAGTATACCCTACTTATGGATCAGCAGAATCAACACTGTCAAAATGGATATACTACCCAAAGTGATTTACAGATTCAGTGCAATTTCTATTGAAATACAACACCATTTTTTTACAGATCTAGAAAAAAGTTCTGTGATTCATATGGAACTAGAAAAGATCCCTAATAGCCAAATCAACCTTATGTAATAAGGACAAAGTGGGGGGCATCACTTTACCAGATTTTAAGCTGTACTATAAGGCTATACTAACAAAACCTTATAGGTTTTGTAAGGTATTGGCACAAAAACAGAGACATTAGACCTGTAGATCAAAACAGACAAAGTAGAGATGCAATCATCCTCATATTCCCATCTGATTTTTGATAAAACATATCAAATAAATGGTGCTGGGAAGACGGGATAGCCACATGTAAAAGACTGAAATAGGAGCCACACCTCTCACCATTCAAACAAATTAAAATTAACTCATGATGGATAAAAGACTTAACCCAAAGGCATGAAATGGTAAGAATCCTGGAAGAAAATGTTGGAAAAACTCTTGTAGATATCAGCCTAGGCAAAGAATTCATGAAGAAGACCCCCCCAAAGCAATCACAACAACAACAACAAAAATAAATGGGACCTGATCAAATAAAAAAGTTTCTGCACAGCCAAGGACACAATCAAAAGAGCAAATAGACAGCCTACAGAATGGGAGAAAATATTTTCATGCTGTTCATCTGTAAAAGGACTAATAATCAGAATCTATAGAGAACTCAAGCAAATCAGCAAGAAACAACCAAACAACCCCATTAAAAGGGGTAAAAGATACAAACAGAACTTTTCAAATGAAGATATACTAATGGCTAACAAACTCATGTAAAAATGCTCAGCATTTCTAATCATTAGGGAAATATAAATCAAAATCACAGTGAGATATCACTTAACTCCAATAAGAATGGCTCACATTAAAAAGTCCCCAAACAACAGATGCTAGCATGATTGCAGAGAGAAAGGAACTTTTAGACACTGTTGATGAGATTGCACTGTTGATGGAAATTTGTATGGAGATACCTCAAAGAACTTAAAATAGACCTACCATTAGATCCAATCATTCCACCGTTGGGCATATTCCCAAAGGAAAAAGGGTCATTTTTATAAAAAGGACACCTGCACCCAAATGTTTATAATAGCACAATTTACAATTGCAAAGATGTGGAAACAATCCAAGTGCCCACCAATATATAAATGGATTAAAAATATGTGGTATGTGCATACTAGGGAAAACTACTCAGACATAAAGAAGGGTGATCTAGTATCTTTTTGGACAACCAATAATGAACTGGAAACCATTCTTCTAAGTGAAACATCACAAAAATGGAGAAACAAAAACATACTCAATACCAAATTGGAACTAATTAATCAACACCTAAATGCACATATGGAAGTAAATCTCAGTGAGAATCAAGCTGCGGGGAGGAGGGAATGGGTAAAGAGCACACTTATGTGTATAACTTTGACCCAATCTGTATGAAAACAAAGTATGCAAACTTGTATCTCCTAATGTTCTTAAATTAAAAAAAAAAAAAACCCTCCCCTCAAAACCCAACTGAAATGAATCAGGAAAGAAATAATTGTGGTTTGAACAGAATCTGAGAAGAGAAACACCCATCCCAACCTGGATGGGTTAAAGAGTACAGGCTTTCCATAGCCATTGATTTTGAGATAGAGATTAAAGAATGAGTAGGAGGTAACTTAGGAAGTGGGTACAGGGAGAGAAAGGATATAGAGAGTTCAAGGGAAGGGAAAAATAGTGACAGCAAAACTCAAGAGACAAGAAATACTTTTAGGGTATCGAGGGGTGAGTGAGGCAGGAACTCAGTGGAGGTGGGGGGGCAGCCACAGATGACTAGGTATGCAGATGAAGAGGCTGCCCCAAAACTATACCCCAAGGGAAAGCTCTTTCAAGGATGCATGGATTAATTCTATTTAAGTCTGAGGTTGTTTTGTAAATGGATGTAATATCCCTAACCTTTTTATTGTTAGGATCTAGTTAAAGTAACAATTTATGATTTATGTTTAAACATTAGTGTATAAATTACTTCCTTGAAACCAAAGGCTCATCTTGGCAGAATCTGTTTGACAACTGTCACTCTCCACTAAAGTATGGGGACACAACTGTCATTTATGAAAACTAGGGCATGGCTCGGCGCCTGTGGCTCAGTGGGCTAGGCCAGCCATGTATACCTGAGCTGGTGGGTTCGAATCCAGCCCGGGCCCACCAAACAACAATGACGGCTGCAACCAAAAAATGGCCGGGTGTTGTGGCGGGTGCCTGTAGTCCCAGCTACTTGGGAGGCAGAGGAAGGAGACTCGCTTGAGCCCAGGAATTGGAGGTTGCTGTGAGCTGTGACGCCACAGCACTCTATCAAGGGTGACAGCTTGAGGCTCTGTCTCAAAAAAAATCTAGGGCATAAAGGCAGGAAAAGAAAGAATCTTCAGAAAAATCTATCATCTCTGTGCTACCTCTCATAACACCTTTGCTTCTATACCAGTTGCTCATTCTACCTTCTTCCTGGTTATTTAAGCCATACCCCCTGGGGGTCACTCCCGCACCCAGTTACCAAATCCTGGTGAATCTTTCCCCAACCAGTCCTTACATGGACTCTGCCATCGACCCTGAGCCCCTATTACCCTCCTGTCAGAATTTCTGCAGAGTTTCTGCCACCTGTCTTCCCATTACCTTCCCAGGTGATCCTCCACAAAGCAGTCAGAGCAATCATTTTTAACTGAAAACCTGATGACATCTTTCCCCTCATGCAACTCTTTAGTGGCTCTTAGGATGAATGCTAGAATCTTCCACTCAGTATACCAGGGCTTACCGCAACCTGGTTCCTTTTCTCTGGGCCCATTTCCTACTTATCCCTACTCAGGACATGCTGGTCCTCTTAATTCCTAGTGTGGCTAAGTCCTACTCTTTCTCAGATCTCACTTCTTTACAGACCCTTGCCCAGATTCCTCAGCTAGGGTGTGTCTGATTATTGCTATTTTTCATCTTTGCAATTAATGCTGAATTGTGTGATTTGGTGTCTAGGGCTTATTGCTCCCATAGACTGAGTTCCCATCCCAGCCATGCCTGCCTTGTTTATTGCTATACACACCTTCCCCTACACAGGGCTTCTCTAGTGCTTTGCACTAGGGCACAATAAGACTAATAGGTAAATAACTGAACATATGAATACATATACCACACATGCTTCTCTGCTGCTGAGGACCCCTCAGACAAAAACAAAAGGATAACACTTCCAGTATTGGATGTACTTAAATATCAATCAAAGCCATTGATAGGTATGAATAGCTATCATTCTGTACTACCTTGACTATAATTAGTAATTGAATATTTTAAGTATGACCTTGAACTTAAGAGAGAAATTCAACAGGCAGATGATTATAAGGGTTATCTTGATGGATGCTTTTACCTAGATGGGGCCCATGGTTTGCCTTATTCTTCAGCCAGTGATGTTCAAATTCTGGGGCCTGGCTCATAGTAACTGGACTCACCAGGAACTAACAGAAATCCATAATTCCAAGGCTGCACGTAAGTTTAAGATGTGTAATGTAGTTGTTAAGCAATGCTGGTGTTTGCTCAGAAACACGTTTCTCTGCTGTGCAGTCTACATGGGAGGTTGGATTATACTCCCAGGTTTACAAGACACAGAACCTGGGTCAAGAGATCTTATGGTCTGAATATGTGAATTTTGCAACTATGGCTGTAAATGGACTGCATGAAACAAAATAGTTAGAAATCAGTATGTTAAACAATACTTCATATATTGATTATGCCAATCTATCCCCCAATACTTTTTTTAGGCTTTATACATTACTATAGTAACTTTGTGCACTTCCTAACTAGTTTGCTTTTTAATTTGTTAAATTGATTTCTGCATCATCAAGGTTGCACATATTTTCCCCACAGCTTCAATTCTAGTGCCAAAAATTGGACTAAATCGTGACATTCTAACATCACAGAGCATCAAATTTATGTTTTAACTAAGTAAAAGCCTCTCAAATATAAAATAGATTTTTAAGTGATAGAGGCATAACTAATTAAGTAAACTAAGCGTCATTAACTGAAAATGAATTTACATTTTAAAGAAAATAAAATAATGAAAAAAGGAAACAAATCACTTTGTAAAAAAAAAAGTTTAAAAGTTATGCAATCACTCCCAGGGAGTACAAAAGCTACCTGTGTGAACTAGTAGATGAAAAATAGTCCTTCTCACCCATCTTTACTGAAGCACTATTCACATCAGCCAAAATACAGAATCAAACAAGTGTCCATCAACACATGAGTGAATAAAAAAAATGTGGCACGTATACACACAGTAGAATACTATTCAGCCATAAAAAGGAATGAAATCCTACCATTTGCAGCAATATTTATGGAACTAGATCATAGTAGCTTAACTGAAATAATCCAGGTACAGAAAGACAAATATCACATGTTCTCACTTTTGTGTGGGAGCTGAAAAAATTGATCTCATAAAATAGAGAGTAGAATGATGATTGCCGTAAGCTGAGAAGGATAGTAGGGAGGCAGGAAATAGAGAGTATGGCTAATGGGTATAAAAATACAGTTAGAAGAAAGAAGATTTAGTGTTTGGTAGCACAGTAGGGTGATGACAGTTAACAATAATTTATTGTGTATTTTTCAGAATAATTAGATGAGTGAAATTGTTATGTTCCTAACACAAGAAATGATAAATGTTTAAGGTGATAAATATCCATTTACCCCAATTTGATCATTATACATTGTATACTTGTATAAAAATGTCATGTTTCCTATAAATATGTGCAATTACTATGTTAAACATTAAAAAAAATTAAGACAAATCCTCTTCAACCAATTTGTTTTAGAATAATCAATTTTCTGGGTGGCACCTGTGGCTCAAGGAGTAGGGCGCTGGCCCTATATACTAGAGGTGGTGGGTTCAAACCTAACCCCGGCCAAAAACTGCAAAAAAAAAAGAATAATCAATTTTCTTAAATCTGAGATTAAAATAAAATCCATTAAAACATCACCAGACAAGCATGTCATACTTAATTGCTCAAAACTAAATTAAAGAAAATATAATCTGAAGAATTTGTCTATAAATTTCAAAGCATTCATGCATGACTACAGACAGCTCCTTCATATACAAAAATGTCTCCTCAAACTGCAATTTATTTTCAAAGGAGATTAACAAAGGTTAAATACAAATAAAAATTCTAAAACTTACTCAATATATGGAAATGTTGTGATTAGGAATATTTATCTTTGACCGTCTTGAAGCTTATAACGTACTTTAGAATACAGAATTATGGGATCTAATTATGACAAATCAGGTAAAAATACACTCATCTAAGTTTTTTGGTTGAAATTTCACCACAAGTAATTCTAGAGAAGCACAGGCTCCTCTAAGAAAGGAAAATGTGGTGCTGACTTCCAGTGTTCATAAAAGGTTAGAATCCAGTACTACCTCAATTTCTGGATGTGCCTCTAGGATATTTTTTTAAAAAATATGTTGCCAGAATATGTTATATGAAGTGTTAGAAATCTCCATACTTAATGTTTGGATAGTCATATTTGAAAAAAACTTTTTCTTGACTGTAATGGACAGCTTCTTGACCTTACGTCTTCATTCAGTGGATGTTTGTTAAACTTCATTTTTATATTCATATGTACCTTTCTTTGAACTAACACACCCACTGAAGACTTGGTAGATTTCCAGACTTTTCAAATTGCAGGCATTAATTTATCCCAAATATCAGAGGAAGTGAAGCCAAAGGCTACATTCTGTAGAACCAGAACTCCCATGCCTGTAGTCCACAAGATGGTTTGTTCTACCTCTGCTTGCTACAGGGCAGTCCGTGTAAGAAATGGGAATGAATTAAAGCATCCTAAATAGACCTGTTCATCTAAATCATTTTCCAAAAATGTCTTCTAAAATCTGGAAAAACCAATACATCATTAATCAAATGTTTAGTTGATGGTTAGTATTGTAGGAGTAAAATGGATTCAATTGAGTCTTGGCAGGATCTACAACAGGTGTGTCTATACTATAGTTCTGAATTAATTGTAGCCACCTCATTTATTGAGTGACTACAATCAAAGACCAGAAGATGAAATGAATTGCTTCCCTTGTCCTGGGGAAGCACACGTTTTTGTTAGGCCATCTACGACAATGCAAAATGGATGTTAAAGGCTTTGGTTCTCCCTGAATTTCAAGGTTTTTACTACAGCATTTCCATCTCCCCTTCTCAAGCGCCTCTCAGGAAAACTTATTTTCTTACATCTCAGCATCCCCTCTCTTACCTCTTGACTGCTCTGGCCACCTCTGTTCCAACTTCTGTAAACATTGAGGTGAATGTCTTAAAGCCAAGTCACTAGATCTTTACTTTAAAGAACATGGAATTTTCACTATTTCCCAAGAGAAGCACAGATACTAAAGGCCTTAGAACACTAAGACCTTAATTTATTTGGTTGGTTGGTTATTGATTGGAAGAGAAAGGTGGAAAGAAGCCAGAATGGTCTGTCATCCTAGTAATTGGCTATCTTGAATATCCAACTGGAGATTAACTACTCTAGACTCTTCCAAGACTAGGAAGGGAGTCCCAGAAGCACAATGAGTCCAGATACCTGGCCTGGTCACCAGTGTTGTGGGTGTTTGTGTGGTGGGGTGACAGATGAGTGGTGGGGACCCAAGAACTGGCTGATCTGGCATTGTGTAATTTCCCGGAAGAATCTGGCTTTTATGTGGTTGGGTAGAGGTAGTGAGGGAGTTAAGTTATGCCTAATGGTCTAGGTAGCTTGTTTAAAATAATGAACTAATATAGACTGAAAAAATAATAGAAGGATATTCTAGAGATCAAAGAAGTTGAGTTGAATTTGTTAATAAAGGTGGGACCTTACATTGTCAATGACAGTAATGAAATCTCTTGTATTCACAGTGGATTGAACATTTCCTCCTGCACTGCTGCTTTCTGAGTGGGAGGAATAGGTAGTTAAGACTCTAGCAGTTGCACATGTTGCTACACGTCTTTTCTTCTGCCAGGAACTCATTGTTTCTGTCTTCCTTTTCTGAACAGGTATTGGACTGGATTGAAAACCATGGTGAGGCCTTTCTCAGCAAACACACTGGGGTTGGGAAGTCCCTACATCGAGCCCGGGCCCTGCAGAAGAGGCACGATGACTTTGAAGAGGTGGCTCAGGTGAGGTGCTGTGGAGGGGGGTATGTATATATAGCCAGGTGAGGTTGACCAAGGCTATGGCTTTGGCGTTTGATGGGGCATGCTAAGTTGATAGCTTGTGACTTTCTGGGCTATGTTCCTACATGATGCAAGGAGACCTTTGTCTTTTCTTGGATCCCTAGGTGAGTGGTAAATAGACCCCCAAGTTTCTGGTCTTCAGAGTATCTTTCTGCCAGAGTGATCTAAGATGGCTTGTCCACAAGGTGGTGCTGGAGGGAGGGATTATAAGATTTACCATCATCCCAGGGCTACTGCTTGTGGTTGTCACTGCCCTTCAATAGGACCTGAAAATCATCCCCATCTCTGCTTTCAAAGCTGTATACTTTCCAGGACCTAGAGAAAGAGATGGCACCTGTTCATCAGGCATGCACCTCCAGGGCTGAATGTACCTTGCTGTTACTTGTGCAATATTTAGTCTGCTATTTACTCAATATTTAGTTGTTCAGTTGAACTACATACCTGATCCAAAAAGGGCACTGTTTTCTAATTTGCACAAAGATGCTGTATGAGAGGTCCTAACCATTTATCTGATGGTGTAATGATCTAAAAGTGTTTCTGTTCAGAGTCACCACCTCAAAAATTTTATCCTAATTCTGTTATATTTCTCTATTGAGTTTCCCAAATGAGTCCTGAAAATCTCTACCTTCAAGATAAAATGATAAAATCAAAAAATGTCTAGTTATTCTGTCAGGTGTGATCAGTTATAATGGAAAATAGAACTTTGAAGAATAAGGTAGGGGAGGGTGTTCACATGGGTTAGAGGGGTGAGTGCTACTGAAATAGTGAGGATAAAATAGCTAGGTTTTGCCACATCACAGCTTCAACCAGGGCAGACTCCCATCCCACCATGCTGGAAGCCCTCAGTGTGTGCCTTTCTGGGCATTTTGCAGAGCCCTAGCCCTCACCCAGGCCTATGTTTGCTGTGGGTCCTGTCAAGGACAAAGCAAGATCAGGAACATTACCAGCATTACAAGCATCTCTCAGGGAAATGCAAGTATATCCTGAAAAGTGAGAGGCCTTCCAAAAGAAGAGAGACCAGGTCAGCGTGAACTGAACCAGGGAATTGGGTTGCAATGGCTCCAACCTGTGCAATAAAGAAAGCCTCATATGGAACCCTTGTTTACTGCTGATCGGAATGTTAAGTGGTGCAGTCACCATGGAAAATAGTTTGGAGGGTCTTCAGTAATCTAAAAATAGAATTATTATAAGATTCAGCAATTCTACTTTATGTATATTCCCCAAAAGTTGAAAGCAGGAACTCACCTAGGTGTATTTTTACACTTATGTTCACAGTAGTCAAAAGCAAAAGCAACCCAAGTGTCTACTGATGGATGTGTGGGTAAACAAAATGTGGTATATTCATGTAATAGAATATTATTCAGCCTTAAAAAGGGAGGATATTCTAACACATATGTGTGCTACAACATGGATGAATCTTGAAGATATTATGTTAAGCAAAATAAGCTGTTCACAGAAGCGTCAATATTGAATGATTCCTTCCATTTATACCTAGAGTACTAGGAATAGCCAAATTCATAGAGACAGAAAGTAGAATGGTGATTGTCAGGGGCTGGGAAGAGGAGGGAATGGGGAATTACTGTTTAATTTGAATAGAGTTTCAGTTTCACAAGATGAAGAGTTTTGGAGATGGACAGTGGTGGTGGTTGCTCAGTACTGTGGAGGTACATAATGCCACTGAACTGCAACATAAATGTTTAAAATGGTAAGTTTTATGCTGTGTATATTTTACCACAGTAGAAAGAAAATAAAGCCTCCTAGCTACATGAGGACCCCTGACTGCTGAGAGTGGGGTTGTGGTACCTGTGGTCATTTGTTACAATGGAACCAGCTCACAGCTTTGGTGTGAGCTGCCTCTTGCTGTTCTGTGGTTCAGCCCTTCTCACGTAGGATGGACATCTGCCAAGCCACCCACATCCCTGACCCAGCTCACTCCTCTTTGCTTTCTGCCTGATGTGGTCTCCTACGCAGTGCCATCCTTATGCTAGAGTTTTTGTGTGTTGTTACAACCAAGCAAGCCTCTTGGCCACCCTAACTCCATTTCACCTGACTGGCCCTACACCTCTGTCTGATGTCTCTCTCACATGGAATAATATCTTTCCATCAGCAGTGGGGACACATGAACTTAAATTCACACTAAAGAAAGAATGGACATGTTTTTGAGGTCTTGTAGTTCTGTTCCATATTTTGTCTCATACCAACCCTGAATGGTAACTGGTATTAGCCTTGTTTTATGGAAGACAACATTGCGGCTCAGAAAGTTCTTGAGTGTGCTCAAGTCATTCAGCTTGCCAGTGGCTCTGCTGGGATTCTAATCCCAGTCTGTTGGGCTCCAGAGTCATGTTTTTATCCCAATTCTATGTTTTACCTCCTTATTGGGGTATAGGAACTGGGTATAAAATTTATTTGTGAGTGCTGATTTGCTCATGTAAAGTACAAGACAAAGAACAAGAATGGGTGAGGGGTTGCCACTGTAGGTGTCCTGTTTCACATCTGTTACAACTTTTCTCTGGCACTGCCAATGAGTAATCCATTGATATAATCCACATATCCTTGACTCTGCTTTCTGATAAGGCTATATTTTTTTGAGAGAAAAGAGAAAGTTCCAACTTCCAAAATGTGCATTTAGGAGGAATGTTTGCTCTGGGAAGGAAAGCGCAGATGTGGACTACAAGGGAACACTTAAGCAACAGGTCATGAGTTATTACCTGGCCCTGCAAATAGGCCTCTAGAGATGAATCTTATAGTCTGAAAATTAATCCTGTCTTGTTCCTTCCTTACCACTCTGGGGGAAGGAGTGGGCAGTGGAGCTTCCCAGCATCTGGGAATTGTTAGTCCACATAGGAAAACCAACTCTGACCACAGTGAAGGCAAATTGACTGTTAGTGGCAGCCTGCCTGAGACCTGCTTTGTTCTTCATGATGTAATTACCATGTTCAGGTGGTGAGACGGGGATCCATGCAGGCAAGGGCTTTTCTTTCTGTCTTGCTTGCTCTCAGTTAGGTGAGGGCCACTAGAAGAAGAAGAACAGATTTAATCAGAAATCAAAAAATGCTTCAGTTAGAAGAACAATGACAGAAAACTTGGAAACTCTTGTTTGGGGTTGCTGTTTATAAGATATGGTGAGGAAGGGGTCACACACGTTGTGGAGTAGGAGCCTGGGGGATCGCTTATGAGCAAAGCTCCAGGGGACCATAATTCAGTGAGAGAACTTCTCTTTCAGTCTTATTATTTATGGTTCTTTTACTTGAGGCTGATATGAAAAGGGAATTCTGAGCTCCCATTCTCTGTATTCAGGTTCAAAAAATCACCATGAATCAAAGCAAACTGAGAGCTATTAGGTCTGTTGTAGCTCCTGGAAGTTTGCCCTTCTTCAGGGAGAAGCAAACCCTGGAGCAGAGAAGATGGCCACCCCTGGAGAGAGGCCAAGGCAGTGTTAAACCCCTGGACAAACACATCTCCAGTCTTGGAATTGGGTGAGGTTTGCATTTGTGATCCTCAATTTTGGTCCCTCTTTGGGGTAAAGACATTTAAGCCAGTTGTTAAAATAGCATAAATTGTATCTGTGAAAAATTAATGTAGCAATATGTCATTAAACTTTAAGTTTTATGTTTAAAAGCTCTTGAACAAATTTTAAACAAATTCTTCAAATATCATTTCATGGCAATGAAATAAGTATTGGAGTCCTCCATTCATCCTGCAGATGGCACTCTTTGAATAGCCAACATAGAAGCAAAGCAGGCTGGGGAAAGGTGCTACAGTCAAGACACTTTCCCTGGGGAGGCACGCAGCAGGCATTCTGGGGTGAGGGTTCAGGGCAGGGGATACCCTAGGGGGCCTGTGTCTAAAGGTCTTTCTAGTCCAAGATACTGAAGTTTTGTGTGCTCCAACAGAAGACCTGGGCAGCGATGGAAATTTCTCCTGGTCCTTTAGTCAAATACTTGACTCAGGTTGCTTATAATCTCAACAAATGACTCAGGCCATAGGATAGAGCAGGTTTTTAAGAGACATGTATGTTTTTTCTGGCCATTAGATGTCATCAGGGGTATAAACAATATTAGATGGATTTGTTGCAGGGGATAGGTGTGTCCATCTCTGCCATAGGGTGGAATGGGATATGAGACTGTTCTATTGTCCTGAGATATTTGCTGTTAACTTGGTAGGAGAGTATTTAAGTGCCTATGGTTTGTTTAGATAGCAGCTGTGCCTGCTCTGTTAGTGGTCTGTTTTATGGCCTCATTATCTGAAATGCCAGATTTCCATAAGCTAATTTAGTAAAAAATCAGCAAGCATTTATATTCATATATACATTATCTAAAGTCTCAAAGCACCAAATCACATTTAAGCAGCTAAGCCTATTAAGTAGAATAAGGATAACATTTGTGAAAGAACAGACAATTTAAAGAAAGACTTAAAGAAATATGAAAACAGGCACTATTAAGTACTTCAATAATTTCTGGTTAGTTGTTTCCCTAACTGACTCTTGTTTTTTTGTTTTGTTTTGGTTTTTTTTGTTTTTTTCTCTCAAACTTGACTAGAACACACTTTTTAAAATGATTCTGAATTTGGAGGTCTAAGTAGATGAAAAATAGAGGGAAAGCTTTTCAGTGGATCTATAAGTGGCCTTGCCTACCAAAAATACTCAAGATATGTCAGCAAACCCAGCACAGTACTAAGGGTAAGTAGAACAGGATAGGTAATCTGCAGTGATGGAAAATTTGTGCCCTCAGTGGTGGACAATAGTACTCATCAGTTTCCTGTCTCATTAAGGCTCTGTGTTGAAAACTGTGAAAAGTTGGAGAGATCCACAATTTCTGTCTTGAGGAACTCAAAGTCAAATGTAAAAACATGCATCAAACATTAGAAATTCCATAGGAAGAAAGGAGACATGATCTTTGCTCTTCTAGGGTTTTCAAGGAGCATTTCTAGTGACAACTGCTTCATCTGGCAATCCAGCAAACATGCCTGCCTAGGGGATGGTGCAGCGACCTTCAGAGTAAGTTCCGTCTTTTTCTTCTTGCCGGAGATGATGACCAATTATAGCAGCTGCAAATGCACACAGAAGGAAAAGGTGGGAGAGCTTAAATAACTGCTTTTTCACACTCCAGCTTCTTAGCAAGGATGAAAGATTCTTAGGCAGATGAAAAAAAAAGTAGTGAGGAAGAAAGCCAAGGAACTGCAGAGAAATTAATGTCATTAAGTAGGCAAATGGAAGAATGTGAAGCAGTAGAGAAATAAAGGACAGGCTTACCCTTCACACAACACTTTCCCACTGGGGTGTACTCCATGGAGCACTAGGGAGAAGTTGCTGGCATGAACTGATGGGACAGAGTCTTGTGACCACACTCAGGAAGAAGATGTTACATCTTGCAGATAATGCCCGGCCAAGGGTTTGGAAGGTCACTTTGTGCAGATATGATGTGGGAAGTTGGGAGGGGCTAGGAGCCAGTATCCAAATTATACAGAGCCTACCATGAACTTTCTGTCAAGTCCAGGAGCTGTCTCCCACTTCTGCTGCTTCCTTCCACTTCTGGGAATAAATGGTACACTCAGGGGGATTAAAGTTCTGGGTAACAAACTGAAAGATATGAAAGCACAGGTGATGTTTTTATCTCTTGTCCCATGTAATAGCAGTCACTGTGGAAAAGAAGGGAAGCTTTGAGAAACAAATGGCCATGTGATTGATGTTTTAAAAGATTTTTTGCAGAGCTACGTAGAGTACATCTTGTAAAGACTGGGAAGAATATATGTTGGCAGAAACCCAGTTGATCTATATAGAAGTATTTAAGTGAAATTTGAAATGGAGGAAAGAAAATATCTCATTGAAGATAAAACCAGATATGTCTGCCACAAGTGCCTTAGAAATGAGCACCTTATGAGAGAAATGTCCTTACATCACTTTAGTTTAAAAAAAAAACAAAAACAGATTGCAAACATTATTTATAACCTTTTTTGATGAATCAACAAAAGGCATGTGTAACAACTAACATGATGGCTTATTTTTTTCTAACATAACAAGTATTGCACTTAAACTTTTAACACAATGAGATAGATAATAAATAGTTCTGAGACCTTAGGGTATTGAGACCCTAACTAGCAAGTGGCAAGAGAAGAGGATTCTTTGTTGAAATGACTTGTTCTAACAGGAAGGAGGAGAGCATGTCAGGATGTGTCACATCTGTATGAAATCTACAAACTCGAGGTTAGTGCACTATGGAGAAATAACTTGAAGATAAGAGGAGCACAAAAAATAAGCTGTCATGTTAGTGGAGAGGACCATTGTCTCCTCCACCCTGGGAAGGATATGGGAAATTCTGTTCTGAGAGGCTCAAGGAAAATTGTGGTGCTGATGGTGTCTGCAAATTTCCTGGAATCTCCTGGAAAGTTTGTGACACTATAAATAAAATTGATTAGAGCAAAAAGTTCTCCTGTTAGAAAATGAATGACTATAGGAAAGCTCAGAAAGTATAGGTTTTGTATAAATTCTCAAGAACCTTCATCCTTAGACACAAAGGTTTAGACTTTATTCTTGGATCAGAGAGGAATGTTAAAGGCTTTAAAGTGTAATATAAACTAAAATCTGAGCTCTAAACAAGAGAAATAATTACTCTATACTTTGACTATTATGTGGAATATGGGACCTAACTTTAGAAAATATATTTTCAGGGCGGCGCCTGTGGCTAGGCGAGTAGAGCACTGGCCCCATATACCGAGGGTGGCGGGTTCAAACCCCGCCCTAGCTAAACTGCAAAACAAAAAAATAGCCGGGCATTGTGGCGGGCGCCTATAGTCCCAGCTACTCGGGAGGCCGAGACAAGAGATTCTCCTAAGCCCAAGAGCTGGAGGTTGCTGTGAGCTGTGTGACGCCACGGCACACTACCGAGAGCCATAGAGTGAGACTCTGTCTATACAAAAAAAAAAAAAAAAAAAAAAATATATATATATATATATATATATTTTTTTTTTTTTTTCAGAAATATATTGATAAAATGTACTATAATTGTTAGAAGCCTGTAAAGAATGTGAAGTCCGAATTGGATCTGTTGTTTGAAGTAAATAATCTTTCACAGGAGGCACAAGTGGTGCATTTGTAGTTAAAGTCTTCTTATAGAGGAGATCAGAAGGCAAGGTATAGTGAAGACAATTTTAGCTTAATCCAGGCATAACTTCTAACCTACAGGTTGCATCTGTCTAAAAACAGAATGAAGTGCCTGTGATATAGTGTGTTGCTTGTCCCTGGAGGTTTTCCAGCAGAGGCAGCCTTTTTTCCTGGGGATTAAACATCTTCAAGTCTTTTCTATCTTAAAAACAATTTAATTATTTTGAGAACCCACCAAGGAAATCACCTCTGAACCCTACTTTCCTCTCCTTTTCTCCTTTTCTTTGTAGTCCAAGTTTTTGAGGGAAGAGTTTATATTTGTTATCTCTACTCCTTACCTTCTAGATTCCCTTTGACCCCTGCCGTTGGGCTTTTGGCCTCTCTGACCCAGTGAGGTTAACCGTACCAGAGTCTGTAACAGGACATTATTTGTTGCTAAATCCAAAGGATACTTCAAAGCTCTTAATTGGGCTTTCTGAAGCATTGGGCCTTGTCAATCACTTCCACTCTTTACAATTCTCTTCTCCCAAGCCGCCTGTGACTGGGGCTTCAGCCTTTCTAGCTGGTCCTGCTTAGATTCTTCTCTCTTTTCTCTAGGATTTGTTCATCAGACATTCTCTTCTCACTTGACACACACACCCTGGATAATTTAGACCTTTTCTGAGCCTCAGCTGCCACCCCTGCTCTGATGGCTCCCACATCCATGTCCCATCTCTCATCTTACTCTTGAGCTCCATATTCATGAACACCTGGCACTCTGGACACCTCCACTTTAATTTTCAGAGGTTTCTTAAACTCAGTGTTTCTAAAATTTATTTTATTGTCTCCCTTCCACCCCTTCCAATGTGCTGTTGCTCATGTATTCCTCAAGCTCGTTAAGAATACCAACCACCTACTTTGCCAGTAATTTTGGAGTCCTTGTTGACTCCTCCCTTGCTTTCAGCCCTCATTGAGTCCATTGCAAAGTCCTATTGATTTACCCCTTTAACATATTTCGTTCTTTCCCCCACTTTTGCCACTTTTTAAAGATCAGAGTGTCATTGTCTTGCTTGAATATACTTCTGTTTCCCTGACTTGAGTAATGATCTCCCTAAATCCATTCCTACACTATAAGAGTGGATTTCCTCAAATGCATGTCTCATCATGATCTCCATTGATAATGGAAGCCATGGATGGCTTCACATAAGGATTAAGTTCAGACTTTTGCTATCATAACCTTTATAACCTGGCCACTGCTTTACCTGGCTTTAGATTTGACCCTTCCTGTGTCTCCTTTATCCTACCCTATATTCCTATTGTCTTGGAATCTTTCCTGTAATCCTTGCACTTCGGGAGGCCAAGATGGGGAGGAGATTGAGATCAGTCTTGGCAGTATATTGAGAACTTCTCTCTATTTAAAAAATAGAATTAACTGGATATGGTGGATGCACCTATAGTCCCAGCTATCCTGGAGGTGAGGTTGGAGGATTGCTTGAGCCCAGAAGTTTGAGGTTATAGTAAGCTATGATTGTGTCATACAGTCCAGCTAGGGTGAAAGAGCAATATCCTGTCTCTAAAACAGGAAGAAAGGAGGAGGGGGAGTGAGTGAGGAGGAAGGAAGGAGAGAGAGAGAAGAAAGGAGGAAAGAAAGAAAGGAAAAAAGAAAGAATGGAGGGAGGGAAGAAGAAATGAATGAGGGAGGGAGAGAAAGAAAGGAAGGAAGAAAGGAAAAGAATAAAAGAAAGAAAGAAAAATAAAAGAAAACATGTGAAAAGTACCTAGTAGAGAATTTATTCATAGGAAGTAATAAATGGCAGCCTTGGTGGGAGCAAGTGGTAGCCATAGTAGTGCTAGTGGCTGGTGATGGAATACATGTAAGCTTCACTCCCTTTCATACTGTTATCAAGTACTATGCTGTCTCTCTCAAGATTCATCTTGGTATTGGTGCACATCTATGCAGGAGAGAGTAGCCCTATGCTTTGAGAAGGCCAGATTGGCTACTAACACTGACCAGCATTATGCAAGTATTATGGAAGAGATGCTCACCCACTTCTACCAGTTGAAAACCAAAGTAGGGCAATAGAGTAATAGTGGGTGCTTCATCTAGGAGCCAGTGGTATTTAGAGGTCTGAGGCAGATAGAGGATGGACAGCTTGCATAGGGAAGGTTCTTTACAGCCAGCAGGGCTGTGTCACTGGGCTATATTTCAGAGGCAGGATTCATGGGGCATCAGAAAAGAAAATGCCTGGCTCCTAGGAACAGGACCAAATCATAGTTGTCAAAACTGGGCACCAGGGCATGGCTGGGTTGGCTGCTAGTGGAATCTGACATGGAAGACCAGTCTGTCGGTGAGATGTGTGATTACATTGGATTTCTGTAACTGAGCTGGAACTGAGTCATGGGGCCTCAGAAAAGGGATGAGGAAGGACAGAGATTCTGTGAACCAAGTGGGAGCAGATTCCCCCTTCTGAAGGATTCTCTGTCTTAGTGGCCCTCCTTAGAGGGATGCTTAGTGTGTAATCACTATAGTTACACAAAATAACAACTACTTACCTTGCACAGTGAGAATAACATGTCGATGGGAAGAATTAAGTTACTGTCTCTCAGGGAGCATTGGCACAGTTTCTAAAGGAAACAGGAAGCGCTGTTCCAGAGGAGAGCTTTCTCCTCTGCCCAGTATTGATTCTGAAAGCCAGCCATTTATTATCTTGTCTTCCAATAATTAATTTCAAGACAGGTCAACCTGCTCAGATTAAGAGAAACAGAATCGACGTCCTTCACGTTGTGAGCAGGACGAGCTCAGGAGTGTGCTTGCTGCCGAAGAAGCCAGCATTTGTCTGTGTTGAAAGTAAGGGCAGGGGCGGCACCTGTGGCTCAGCGAGTAGGGCGCCAGCCCCACATACCGAAGGTGGCAGGTTCAAACCCAGCCTTGGCCGAACTGCAAAAAACATGGGTGCCTGTGGTCCCAGCTACTCGGAAGGCTGAGGCAAGAGAATTGCCTAAGCCCAGGAGTTGGAGGTTGCTGTGAGCTGTGTGGCGCCAGGGCACTCTACTGAGGGTGATAAAGTAAGACTCTGTCTCTACAAAAAAAAAAAAGAAAGTAAGAGCAAGCATGGAATGAATCTTCTTGTAGGGGGGAATGTGTGCAAATTCCATAACAAGACTATTTTGCCTGAATAAAAAGATTTGGAAAAAATAAGTGATAGTTGCCATTTATTGAAAACATAACTTTATAAGGTATATGTCATGTAATCCTTGCAACAACTATAGAATTGGTGTTAATATCTTCCAGATGAATGGCCAGGCATGGTGGCTCATGCCTATAATCCTAGCACTCTGTGAGGCTGAGGTGGGTGGATTGCCTGAGCTCAGGGGTTCAAGTCCAAATGAATATTCAGGCTTAGAGAAGATTATTCAAGAGGAAGAAGCAAGATCTGAATCCAGACAGGCTGACCTTAGAGACCACATTTCTAGCACAGTCACATTTAAAGGAATTGAAAAGCACTGGGCTTATTCAACCTTCTTTTTGATTTTTTCTTTAAAAAGCTTCTATTTTATTTTTGTTTATCTTTTTTATTTTTAATTGCAAAGCTGCATATTTTCAATATAAAACATACGACTAGAAAAACAGGAACAAAAATAATCTACCCACTCAGTTGTCTAACTGTCTAATAGTTGCTAATACTTGTTTATCCTCCCAGCTATTCCTTTATTGATATGTATACAAGGTTGGAATATTAAATTGTCCAAACTCATCCTAGAAAAAGTGTCACATACCTCATTGCTGAATATCACTGATGTCACCCTTAAAGGACTCACCTAGGGAAGCTGTGCCCTGATGCCAATGCCTAGACAGCCCTTCAAAGTAATTTTGGAACTCTTTTTCTGGAATGGCCATCAGAGCTGTCATTATAGGAAGGTTTGAAAATTAAGTACACAAACTCCTGCTTGAAAAAGTGCTATATACCTCATTGCAGAATATCACTATGGTCACCAGATGGTCAAGGGGCATATTTCAAAGGTGACTGTAGTAATATTAAGCAATGGGTATATAGCACTTTTTCTAGTATGAGTTCACCAACTCAGTTGTCCTACATTGAATGAGTGGCTTTACCAGCTTTCCCCATTTAGCCATGTATCTATAGATACATGTCTACAATGTTATTTTTCTTTGTAAGTGCCATCCTTAATGTTAAGACTTTGTATTCTTTCCCTGATTCTAGGAACTTGTAGGCTATTAAAATCAGATACATTGATTTGGCGCCCATAACTCAGTGGTTAGGGCACCAGCCACATACACTGAGGCAGGAGAGTTCAAACCCAGCCTGGGCCTGCTAAACAACAATGACAACTGCAACCAAAAAAATAGCTGGGTGTTGTGGTGGGCGCCTGTAGTCCCAGCTACTTGGGAGGCTGAGGCAAGAGAATCATTTAAACCCAGAGTTAGAGGTTGCTGTGAGCTGTGACACTACAGCACTCTACCTAGGGCCACATAGTGAGACTCTGTCTCAAAAAACAACAACAACAACAAAAAAGGTACATTTATGAGTGTGTATGGAGTAGCAAAATTGACTCTGAAAACAGAGGACTGGGTTTAAGCCAAGCATTCAGAACTTCTTTCCAAGAGAAAGCTTCAGAGAAGGGCAATTTGCAAGCACCTTCTCAAGCCCTTCCTGTTCCTCATTGTGGGCTGTGAGGACCTTCTGAGTCCATAAAACTGGCTGGGGTGGGAGTAGTGACAGTGGCAGTGGTGGTGGCATGGAGGGTTTAAGAATAGTAACATTTGTAGCATCTTTCCTCCTCCCTGCCTCCTCCTCCTCCTCCTCTTCTTCTCCCTCCTGCTGTAGCCCTTAGCCCTCCCTAGTGCAGGTGTGATTTCAGGGGGGCAGTGTTTTCTAGGACCCCCTAAAGACCTCCATGAGACAAGTACTTTAGGGCTGTGGCATTCAGGGTAATGGGGGCAAATCAGGATGTGGGAGCTGAGAGCTGTGTAAGGGCTTTGAGAGTGTGTAGGTAGATGAAGCAGTTGGTGTAGGCAATGAGGACAGGGAACCAGGACCAAAGATCCCCAGGGGGAGGGCTTCAGGCAGTATATTATTATGCAAACCAAAACATAAACATACATTACCAACGAGAGTAACCCACCAGGAAGATCTATCTTTTTTCTCTGCCAATAAGCAACTGGAGGCAATTTCATGAACCAATTTAGTTTGGAATAAATTTTTAACAGGAGAAAGTCCACTGCCAAGTTCTGACAGGAACAAGTCATTGCATGTGTTATTCCCCCTAAAAGGGAACTCAGATTTGGGACAGAGGGAGCTGAATTATTATGGCCTCCTAAAGGTACCAGGGGACATCCAAGACCATCAGGATTGGTGCCTTTATTTGTCTTGGAATATGCAAGGCATATGCCCAGCTAGTCCAAGGCACTGCCCTTTGGGTTTAAACAGAGATTAATTAATGCAGCTGTCCTGCTGCAATCTAGGAGCCAATGAAACAAAATACTGGCAACTTCAGCTGTAATTACATATCGCCATGATGCTTCACACTGTGGGCTATTTTGTACAATGTATCTGAGTCTTGGTGATGCCAAATACGGATTGAAATAGCTCCTGTGGACTTTGGTCCATCACCAGCCTAGAGTTTGAAAATATAATCAGAGGCAAAGGCAGAAGGAGAGGCTAAAAAGGGAACTGCAGTCCAGGAGATGGACATGTTTCATTTTTCTTCTTCTTCGTGAGGTTTTGATTATGCCTAAAATGTGGGGCTCGTTAATATCTTGTGAATTGCCATGGTCAGTCTCATCTGCTGAAAAAAAAATACAGCTGAAAAGGAGAGGATTATTTGGATACAGATCTTGGGTCTGAGTCACCTACTGTAGCTATCACTATAGAAAGTTTGCAGGTTTGGCTCGGTGCCTGTGGCTCAATGGGCTAAGGCGCCAGCCACGTACACCTAAGCTGGCGGGTTCGAATCCAGCCTGGGCCCACCAAACAACAATGACGGATGCAACCAAGAAATGGCCAGGCGTTGTGGCGGGCGCCTGTAGTCCCAGCCACTTGGGAGGCGGAGGCAGGAGACTCGCTTGAGCCCAGGAATTGGAGGTTGCTGTGAGCTGTAATGCCA
>CAUYRH010088316.1:0-10209 GCA_963574655.1 Perodicticus potto
CAGCAACCTCCAATTCCTAGGCTCAAGCGAGTCTCCTGCCTCTGCCTCCCAAGTAGCTGGGACCACAGGCGCCCGCCACAACGCCCAGCCATTTTTTGGTTGCAGACCTCATTGTTGTTTGGCGGGCCCGGGCTGGATTCGAACCCGCCAGCTCAGATGTACGTGGCTGGTGCCTTAGCCTGTTGAGCCACAGGCGCCGAGCCCATTACTCACTTCTAATACCACAGATTATTTTGCCTGTTTTGTATTTCTTATAAATGTAATCAAATAATATTAAGTCTTATGTGTGGCTTTTATTCAACACTATGCCTATAAGGTTAATATATATTATCAGTATATACATCTGTAATTTGCTGCACGTAGCAGGAGTTCATTCTATTTCACTGCATTATAGTATTCGATTTTATGAATATACATAAAAAATTAAAAAATAAATTCTACTATTGATAAACATTTAGGTTGGTTCCTGTTTTCAGTTATCGTTTTTTTTCCTTTTTTTTTGAGACAGAGTCTCTCTATGTCACCCTCGGTAGAGCGCTGTGGCATCATAGCTCACAGCAACCTCCAACTCTTGGGCTCAAGCAATTCTCCTGCCTCAGCCTTCTACGTAGCTGGGACTACAGACATCTGCCAGAAAGCCCAGCTAGTTTCTCCATTTTTAATAGAGATGGGAGTCTCGCTCTGGCTCAGGCTGGTCTCCAAATCCTGAGCTCAAGTAATCCATCCACCTCAGCCTCCCAGTAGTGCTATGATTATAGGCGTAAGCCACCATGTCTGGTCTATCATATGTTTTTTTTGTTTTGAGACAGAGTCTTAAGCTGTCACCTTGTGTAAAGCGCTGTCATGTCACAGCTCACAGCACCTTCAAACTCTTGGGCTCAAGCATTTTTCTTGCCTCAACCTGCCAAGCAGCTGAACTACAGGCACCCGCCACAACACCCGGCTATTTTTGTTGTTGTTGTTGCAGTTGTCACTGTTGTTCAGCAGGCCTGGGCCGGGTTTGAACCCACTAGCCGTGGTGTATGTAGCCAGCACCCTACCCACTGGGTTACCGGTGCCATCCAGGCCTATCATATATTTTTTTCAGGCCTATCATTTTTTTTTGCAGTTTTTGGCCGGGGCTGGGTTTGAACCTGCCACTTCTGGCATATGGGGCCAGAGACCTATTCCTTTGAGCCACAGGCACTGCCCTGGCCTATCATACTTTTGCACATGTCATTTGGTGGATGTAAATGCTCATTGTTATCGGAGGTAAAGCCAGGAGTGCTAATGTTGGGCCACAGAATATACAGTACATATGCTTGATTTTAGCAGGCAACACCAAATAGCTTTTAAGTATCTATACCAATTTATACTCTCACTAGCAGTGCTTGAAAGTTGCAATTGCTGGCTTGGCACCTGTAGCTCAAGCGGCTAAGGCACCAGCCACATACACCAAAGCTAGCGGATTCAAATCCAGCCCAGGCGTGCCAGACAACAATGACAACTACAACCAAAAAATAGCTGGGCATTGTGGCGGATGCCTGTAGTCCCAGCTACTTGGGAGGCCAAGGCAAGAGAATCGCTTAAGCCCAGGAGTTGGAGGTTGCTGTGAGCTGTGATGCCACGCTATGTACCCAGGGCAACAACTTGAGGCTCTGTCTCATAAAAAAAAGAAAGTTCCAGTTGCTCCAAACCTATACTACCACTTGGTAATGCTTATTCTTTAATTTTAGCCATTGTGATAGACAGGAGGTAGTATCTCATCTGGTCTGCATTTCCCCCATCAGTACCATTTCATCTGCTTAGTAGCTACTTGGATATCTTCTTTTGTGACATGCTAGTTCGAGGTTTTCCTTTTCTTATTAAATTGCAGTTTTAAAAATATATTCTGCATATAAGTACTCTGTTGATTATGCATATGGCAAATATCTTGTCCCAGATGTGTTTTGCAATTCTTATGGAATTTTTTTTTTTTTAAGAGACAGAGCCTCACTTTATTGTCATTGGTAGAGTGCTGTGGCATCACAACTCACAACAACCTCCAGCTCTTGGGCTTAGGCAATTCTCTTGCCTCAGCCTCCCAAGCAGCTGGGACTACAGGTGCCCGCCACAATGCCTGGCTATTTTTTTGTTGCAGTTTGGCAGGGGCCAGGTTTGAACCCACCACCTCCGGTATATAGGGCCAGTGCCCTACCCAGTGAGCCACAGGCGCTGCTTGGAATTTTTTTTTTTTTTTTATGACAGACTCACTATACTATCAGACAAAGGCTGGACTATATCTATAAAAATAGAACTCTGACCCACAACCTGGAACAACCATCCCCGGAAGCCAACCTACTACCAACAATAATAAACAAGGAATCCTGACTACCTCTAGCAACCAGTCCAGGAAGCCAAACAAAACCACAACAATTGGCCCAATTCACAACAGGCAAGATATGTAATAAACATAAATGTCCAACAACAGATAAATCTATAAAGAAAATGTGGAACATGGCTCAGTGCCTGTGGCTCAAGTGGCTAAGGCGCCAGCCATGTACACCTGAACTGGTGGGTTCAAATCCAGGCTGGGCCCGCCAAACAATGCTGGCTGCAACCAAAAAAAATGGCCAGGCGTTGTGGCGGGCGCCCATAGTCCTAGCTACTTGGGAGGCGGAGGCAGGAGAATCGCTTGAGCCCTGAAATTGGAGGTTGCTGTGAGCTGTGATGCCATTGCACTCTATCCAGGGCGACAGCTTGAGGCTCTGTCTCAAAAAAAAAAAAAAAGAAAATGTGGAACAAATAGCCAGGAGTTGTGGCGGGCGCCTATAGTCCCAGCTACTTAGGAGCTGAGGCAAAAGAATTGTCTAAGCCCAAGAGCTGGAGGTTGCTGTGAGCTGTGACGCCACAGCACTCTACCAAGGGTGACAGAGTGAGACTCTGTCTCTAAAAAAAAGAAAATGTGGAACATACACACAATGAAATATGATCCAGCCATCAAAATGAATGAAATCCTATCATTTTGGAACAACACAGATGAACCCAGAGGACATTATGTTAAGTGAAATAAGACAGACACAGAAAGAACAAATACTGCATGACCTCATCATTCATATGTAGAATCTAAAATGTTGTTCTCATAGAAGAGCGTACAAGAGCAGTTATCAAGAGGATGGGAACACTGAGTGACTGGTCAACAAATACAAAGCTACAATTAGGAGGAATAAGTTCTGGTGTTCCATTTAATAGAAGAATGACTACTAGAGTTAACAATAATCTACTGTAGGCTCAGCACTCTTAGCACAGTGGTTACGGCACCAACCACATACACTGAAGTTGGTGGGTTCAAACCCAGCCCGGGCCAGCTAACCAACAATGACAACTGCAAAAAAAATAGCCCGGTGTTGTGGTGGACGCCTGGAGTCCCAGCTACTTGGGAGGCTGAGGCAAGAGAATCACTTAAGCCCAAGAGTTTGAGGTTGCTGTGAGTTGTGATGTCACAGCACTCTACCGTGGGTAACATAGTGAAACTCTGTCTCAAAAACAAAACAAAACTAGGGTGGTGCCTGTGGCTCAGTGGGCAGGGCACCGGCCCCAAATACCGAGGATGGTGGGTTCAAACCCAGCCCCAGTCAAACTGCAACAAAAAAATAACCGGGCGTTGTGGAAGGTGCCTGTAATCCCAGCAACTCAGGAGAGTTGGAGGTTGCTGTGAGCAGTGACGCCATGGCACTCTACTTGATTAAAACCCTAAGGTTTATCCCCACTTGCAACTTAGGATCAACTAATGAAAACCAAATATGTACCTCCAACCAACTGCACAGTAATGCCCTGCTTCTGGTTAGCCAGCCTACAGCTTCCCCATGCCAACATCCTCCAAATATGGCATACACAAAGCTTTTCCCTTCTTTCCATTCTAAAGCTTTCAAACTAACTCCTCTGTCTGCCTTTGAGTCTCTGCCAAATGCAAGTGACTCTCTTGCTCTAAATAGTTTTTGCTTGTTCTCATTTGGTGGTCTATATTTCCACATTAAAATAGCTTTATTGAGCTATAACTGTTAATTTTTTTTTAAGAGATGGGGTCTTGCTCTGTTACCCGGCCTGAATGCAGTGTTACAATCACAATTCACTGTAACCTTGAACTCCTGGGTTCAACAGATCCTCCTGATTCAGCCTCCCCAATAGCTAGAACTACAGGTAGGCACCCCCACACCCAGCTTGTCAATAAACGTACTGACAGTGCATAATTTGATAAGATTTGACATATGCATGTACTGTAAAACAATCACAAACAAAATAATTTACATATCCATTATCCCCAAATTTCCCCATGTCCTTGCCCTCCCTCCTTAATATTCCTTATCCTCAAGCAACCACAGATCTTTAACTGCTGTTTCTAGAGTTTTATATCAATTAAATCACATAGTATGTAGTCCTTTACAGTTAACTAAGCCCCGAAGGGTACAGTCTCCACTGAGGGAAATGTTATCTTCCAGGCAGCAGTTTGTTCTTCCCTTAGGCCTAGTCAACCAAGCAGTTAATTCATCCATTGTCAGTGTAAATAAGGTTTACTGTATGCTTTGCTTTTTGTAAAAGTCCTCCTTTGAATGCTGCAAGGAATATAAAGAGAAAATTGGTACAAAACATTAAAGAGATTTACAATCAAACTTTCCTTTTTTTCTAACCTTTACTACTAGTCAAGTCACTAAATCCTTCAAAATCTTCTTATATGCAAAATTTTACACTTGCTTTATTTTCATTTCCACATTTACACAGTAATCCAGACTTTATTCCTTAACTGGAAAAGAATTACTTGGGTGATCAATTTACGTTCTTCTAGTTTATACTGCATACCTTAAACAAACCACTGAAAGACTAATTTTATAATCTTAGTAAAGTATTATGTCACCACATTGCTCCTATGCCCCAGGACTTTTGGCAAACTCTTTAGTTCAACTTTTAAGAACTCCCATGGGCTTGGCGCCTGTAGCTCAAGCGGCTAAGGCACCAGCCACATACACCAGAGCTGGCAGGTGTGAATCTAGCCCAGGCCTGCCAAACAACAACAACCAAAAAATAGCCAGGCGTTGTGGCGGGCACCTGTAGTACCAGCTACTTGGAAGGCTGAAGCAAGAGAATCGCTTAAACCCAAGAGTTGGAGGTTGCTGTGAGCTGTGATGCCATGGCACTGTACCGAGGGCAACAGAGCGAGACTTTGTCCAAAAAAAAAAAAAAAAAAAGAATTCCCAGTGAGGCGCCTATAGCTCAAGCAGCTAAGGCGCCAGTCACATATACCAGAGATGGTGGGTTCAAATCTAGCCCAGGCCCGCCGAACAACGACAACTATAACCAAAAATAGCCTGGCGTTGTGGTGGGCGACACTACTCCCAGCTACTTAGGAGGCTGAGGCAAGAGGCTCAGTTAAGCTCAAGAGTTTGAGGTTGCTGTGAGCAGTGATGCCACGGCACTCTACCCAGGGCGATAGCTTGAGACTCTGTCTCAAAAAAAAACCCCGCCATATACCAAAGGTGGCGGGTTCAAACCCAGCCCCGGCTGAACTGAAACAAAAAAATAGCTGGGCGTTGTGGTGGGCACCTGCGGTCCCAGCTACTCAGGAGGCTGAGGCAAGAGAATCGCCTAAGCCCAGGATCTGGAGGTTGCTGTGAGCTGTGTGATGCCACGGCACTCTATCGAGGGTGATAAAGTGAGACTCTGTCTCTACAAAAAAAAAAAAAAAAAAAAAAAAGAATCCCCATTAAGGGCTGGGCATAGTGGCCTCTAATCCTAACACTCTGAGAGGTTGAGGAGGGTGATAACCTGAGGTGAGAAGCTTGAGACCAGCCTGAGCTGAGAGCAAGACACTATTCCCACTAAAAACAGAACAACTAGCCAGGTATTATGGCGGTTTCCTATAGTCCCAGCTACTGGGAAGTCTGAGGCAAGAGAACTGCTTAAGCCCAAGAGTTTAAGGTTGCTGTGAGCTGTGATACCACAGCACTCTACTAAGGTCAACATAGTGAAACTCTGTCTCAAAACAAACAAACAAACGAGTTCTACTTAAATAAGTAGACAAAACGCATTTATCTCAACCATCTTCCCAATTTTCAATTAAAAGCATATAATTATAAAGGCTATAAATAACCTGGATATAGGGGGGCGCCTGTGGTTCAGTGGGTAAGGCGTCCGCCCCATATACTGAGGGTAGTAGGTTTGAACCAGGCCCCAGCCAAAGTGCAACAAAAAAATAGCTGGGTCTGTGGTGGGTGTAGTAGTCCCAGCTACTCAGGAGAATGAGGCAAGAGAATCACCTAAGCCCAGGAGCTGGAGGTTGCTGTGAACCGTGACACCACACCACTCTACCGATGGCAATAAAGCGAGACTCTGTCTCTTAAAAAAAAAATAACCTGGATATACTGGAGTTTTCTTGTAGTCCCACCTACCCTATGAGCAGACACATCACTTGAGGCCAGCAGTTCAAGGCTTTGATGTCACAGGATAATGCCTGTGAATAGCACTGCACTCCAGACTGGGAAACAGAGACACCATCTCTGAAAAACTTTTTTTTTTTTTCAGACAGAGTCTCAAGCTGTCACCCTGGGTAGAATGCCAAGGTGTCACAGCTCACAGCAACCTCAAACTCTTGGGCTTCAGTGATTCTCTTGTCTCAGCCTCCCAAGTACCTGGGACTCTACAGGCACCTGCCGCAACGCCCAGCTATTTTTTTTCTTTTGAGACAGAGTCTCACTATGTCGCCCTCAATAGAGTGCCATCGCATCACAGCTCACAGCAACCTCAAACTCTTGGGCTCAAGCAAGTCTCTTGCCTCAGTTTCCCAAGAAGATGGGACTACAGGTGCCTATCACACCTGGCTATTTTTTTGTTGCAGTTGTCATTGTTGTTTTAGTTGCCCTGGGCATGGCTCGAACCCGCCAGCCTCGATGCCGTAACCACTGTGCTAAGGGTGCTGTGCCCCAGCTATTATTTTTGTTACTCTAAAAAAATTATTTTTAAGTAAAATAAAAGATAAAACCAAATAAAATAAAAGCTATAAATAAAGCCCCAAAACAGAGAGAAAAAAGAAATAACAAATGAAATATATCAACAAAATAATGTAAACAGACTTAAGAATAAAATATTGTTTGTTTATTTCTGCTTTCTCCTAGAAGTCACTAAAAATCAAACACAGACACGCACACATATACATGCATGCACACACAAAGGGTATATTACAAAGCACAAACCCACATGGACAAGAACAGGCACAGAGGTGACAGCATAAACATTCTGGAAGATGGAACACAGAAGGAATAGATAACTGAGAACAGACCTGATATCAAGCGAGCAGGGAGAGAATCCTAAATAACACAAGTTCATGGAACCAAAACCTAACAAAGGGTAAGAGATACCACTTATCTCCTATAGCAGGGTGGTAGAGATTGTTTGAAAATCCACAGATGCAGCAGTTAGACAGCCCCACCTCCAGCTCCACACCCTGTCCCTGACCCCACTCAGCCCAGAGCTGCCCTCCCTCCCTCCATACTGTTAGAAGATTGGACATTAGGCCCTCATGAAATGAACTCTAGCATCAGTATGCAACAGGCAGGACAGTCAAAAGTAATGGTGGAAGCATTGTTGTCATTTGAGGAGCATGGAATGGCAAGACCTTTTTTTTTTTTTTTTTTTGGTAGAGACAGAGTCTTGCTTTATCGCCCTCGGTAGAGTGCCTTGGCATCACACAGTTCACAGCAACCTCCAACTCCTGGGCTTAGGCGATTCTCTTGCCTCAGCCTCCCGAGTAGGTGGGACTACAGGCATCCATAATGCCCCGTTATTGACAAGACCATTTTTTTTTTCTTTTTGTTTTTGAGACAGAGCCTCAAGCTGTGACCCTAGATAGAGTGCTGTGGCATCACAGCTCACAGCAACCTCCAATTCCCGGGCTCAAGCGAGTCTCTTGCCTCCGCCTCCCAAGTAGCTGGGATTACAGGTGCCCGCCACAATGCCTGGCCATTTTTTTTTTTTTTTTTTTTGGTTGCAGCCATCATTGTTGTTTGGCGGGCCCAGGCTGGATTCGAACCCCCCAGCTCAGGTGTACGTGGCTGGCACCTTAGCCCGTTGAGCCACAGGCACCGAGCCAACAAGACCATTTTTAAGTGGTATTTGAAATTCAAAAACATTGTGGAAGTACCACAAGAGTGGAAGCCTGAGTATGCAACAGAACCTCCAACACTCCTACTAATTGTATGCATTCATGTTAAGTTTGAGATGCACGGTGCTGTTTGTGATGTGAGCAAGGGAAGATCTGGGAGGCCTTGGCCAGCAACAAGTCCAGCTTCTTTTGGAAGAGTTTACACATTTGCCACAGAAGTCTACCAAAAAATGTGCACAGGAGACAGGAGTTAGCAGAACAAGCGCACGATGCATTATTAAAATGGGAAGTTTTCATCCCAAGATTATTACATTCACTAAATAATGACGACCCTTGATCAAAGGGTGCAATTTTCTGAGTGTTTCCAAAACAAGGAGTTTGTGAGGAAAATGGTGTGGTCTGATGAAGCACAGTTTAAAAATTGAACAGAACAGTGAACCGACATAACTGTGTATCATGGGCTCCAGAAAATCCACATTTGGAAAATGAAGTCAATTTACCAGGCCTCAATGTCTGGTGTGGACTGTCATTAAGGAGACTGACTGGACCATTCTTTTTTGAAGGTACCATCTATTTTACTTGCAATTCGTATACTTTTTGGGAACGATCCATTCTACTTCCAACAAGATGGTGCCCTACCACACTTACACCAAGAGGTGAGAGCTCACCTCAATAAGAATTTGCCAAGATAATGGCAAGGATGAAGAGGTATGGCTGAGTTTCCCCAACATTCTCCTGACTTAACACCCCTTGACCTCTACCTATGGGGGGCCTTACAGTATGCGATGTACTGCAGAGAACTAGCTACACTAGCAGAACTTCAGAAGGAAATTGAAGGCATGCACAGCATACAAGTGGACACTTTGGCAACATTGTTCAAGCAGTAGTTCACCATAATCAGAAATGTCTGGATGCTGATGGCAACCACTTTGGAACCTCTTGTAATGGCAGAACTCAAAAGTGACTTATATTTATCTTTTGTGATCAGTATATATTGAGTATTACAAATTTAATACAGTTCTTAAAAAGTGTACACAAAAAAAAAAAAAAAAAAAGAAGGTTGGACATTAGGCTGGGCTTGGTGGCTCAAGCCCGTAATCATAGCACTCTAGGAGGCTAGGCGGGTAGATTGCCTGAGCTCATGAGTTCAAGACCAGCCAGAGCCAGACCAAGACCTTGTCTCTAAAAAAAAACAGCCAGGCATTGTGGTGGGTGCCTGTTGTCCCAGCTACTTGGGAGTCTGAGGCAAGAAAATCACTTAAACCCAAGAGTTTGAAGTTGCTGTGAGCTGTGAAGCCATAGCACTCTACTGAGGATAATATAGTGAGACCATGTCTCAAAAAACCCAAAATAATAACAACAAAAACAAACAAACAAACAAAACAATAAAAAAGATTAGACATTAATTTTTTGGAACACTAAAGCAGGAGGACACTGGACTTCCATCATCAAAGTCTGCACATAGGACAGCCTCACTTCCAGTCCCCTTCTTCACTTGGTATGTAAAACACTGACAGCCATGTTGGAGGCTTTCTTCAAGTGAATACTCTTTTTTTTTTTTAAGAGACAGAGTCTCACTTTATCGCCTTTAGTAGAATGCTATGGCATCATAGCTCACAGCAACCTCCAACTCCTGAGCTTAGGCAATTCTCTTGCCTCAGCCTCCCAAGTAGTTGGGACTACAGGCGCCTGCCACAACACTAGTGGGTATTTTTGTTGCAGTTTGGCCGGGACCGGGTTTGAACCCACCATCGTCGGTATATGGGGTCGCACCCTACCCACTGAGCCAAAGGGGCTGCCCATCAAGTGAATACTTTCACTGTGCCATTCACACCTGAGCGTGAGCCACCAAACAGAATCTTTGGTTTATATGAGTGAAGCTAATAGACTGGTAAGCTTCATGACAGGGTCAAAAGAAGCAAGCTCCCAAAGGTGGCGAGTTCAAACCCAGCCTCGGCAGAACTGCAAAACAGAAAAACAGCCGGGCGTTGTCGCGGGCGCCTGTAGTCCCAGCTACTTGGGAGGCTGACGCAAGAGAATCGCTTAAGCCCAGGAGTTGGAGGTTGCTGTGAGCTGTGTGATGCCATGGCACTCTACTG